>JARRAA010010517.1:0-46891 GCA_030557295.1 Ecitodaemon sp. MM-2014 | reverse complement strand
TTGAAATTGTAAAATTAAAAGACCAAACCTTCCGCTAGAAATTAAGGTAAAAATCGCGAAACTGCCTGCCCTAAAAATGTTCATAATTTGGCAATAAATTGGCTAGTTTCATTGCGCAGGCTCAACGTCGGCCAGCACTTAAATCGAAAGAATAACTTTTTCGAAAACAATTCGATTTTTCTTTACACTCTTCGTCGTAACTCGATGCTTAACGTTTGCATCTTCTGGAAAATTCAATTATGTACTAGAAAACACCTCTGGCATATTAACAAAAGTGATGTAGCTTTATTTAAATATTATAATCTTTCATATTTTTTATTAGAAATGTATCATTTGCTCTATCCCTCAAGATCACCCCACTGCCCTAAACTTACCCTAAATTTATAATATACCAGTAAGAGTGTTATAGACATAAAACGTTAAGACATAATACTTTCCAATCAAATGCCCAATTTTAAACTCGCATTTTCACTTTAAAGTTTTAAATTTCTGAAAATTTCACTATATCGCTAAAAAATACCGTTATATCGAAAATGAAATATCGATATATCGATATATTTTCGACAACCTTAAGCTGACAAGCACGTTGTTCACGTCGCAGGTTCACATGTTTTAAAGTTTTTCCCATAAATAATAAGAAACCATGGGCAAAACCAAGAAGATCAAGCCATCCAAGGTGGGCGCACCGAAAAAAACCCTCGAACAAGACATCGAAGACACGCAAATAGTGAAATCAAAGAACAGAAGCAAATTACGGTTCAAAAAGGACGAAGATGAAGAGGTTAGAATGCGCATTTATTATTTTCCAGAAAGTACCTTAAACTCTCTCAACACGGTCCGAAACGAACAATAACAATGACACAATTTTTCAGTACGTCGACGCCAACCTCTCCAGAAAAATTCTTTCCGCTGCACGTCAGCAACAACGCGAAATGGAGGATTCCTTTGGGCCCACACCAGCCGAGAGCATGCAAAAGCGAACATTTGTTAAATTCGATGACTCAGACAAAGAAGACTCTGACAAGGAAGAGGAAGATGCACTTGAGCCTGATACATATTATGAAAACATTGAAATTAAGGAGGAGGATGAAAAAGCAATGGAAATGTTCATGAGTACAAATCCAGGCCCAAGAAGAACCCTGGCTGATGTCATTATGGACAAAATCACAGAGAAACAAACTGAATTAGACACACACTTTAGCGATGCAGGTACATTGCAAATGCAGGATTTAGATCCGCGCGTTTTGCAAATGTATGAGGGTGTCAAAGATGTTTTGAAGAAGTACAGGAGTGGAAAGCTTCCCAAGGCATTCAAAATTATCCCGAATTTGTGCAACTGGGAGCAGATTTTGTACATCACAGATCCGCCGTCGTGGTCCGCCGCCGCAATGTATCAAGCGACGAGGATATTCGCGTCAAACTTGAAGGATAACATGGCGCAGCGCTTCTATAATCTTGTCTTACTTCCGCGTATAAGGGACGATCTAGCGGAATATAAACGGCTTAATTTTCACCTTTACCAAGCGTTGCGCAAGGCTCTATTTAAATCCGGCGGCTTCATGAAGGGATTTTTGCTTCCGCTGTTAGAAAGCGGTAATTGCACTTTGCGCGAGGCCATCATTATCGGTTCGGTCGTCGCTAGAAATTCCATCCCCATATTGCACTCATCCGCCGCTATTTTGAAAATTGCCGAAATGGACTACACCGGCGCGAATTCTATATTCCTGCGCATATTCTTCGACAAAAAGTACGCGCTGCCGTACAGGGTCGTGGATGCCGTGGTGTTTCACTTTTTGCGATTCGAGAGAGACCCCAGGGAAATGCCGGTCTTGTGGCATCAGGCTTTCCTCACTTTCGTGCAGAGGTATAAAGCGGATATTAGCAGCGAACAACGCGACGCGCTGCTGAATCTTTTAAAGAAGCAATACCATCCAACGGTCACGCACGAAATCCGCCGAGAATTACAGAACGCCAAGTGCAGGGATGTCGAGATCGAACAACCCAAGATGGATTTTTCGTAATTTCTTGATTAGTTTGTATGCCCTCTTGAAAAAAAAATGTTTACATACTTATGGAATCAAGCTATGTATTAATAAATAAATAAATTTAAAACATCTTCATATATATAAAAATGTGGAAAAATAATGCTAGTCGTCAAAACTCCTGTGTTTTCGCCATAATATTCGGCGCAACGCAGAGAATGTGGGGAAGGTGGGGAATAGAAAAGTTTGAAAAGCTTAAATGAGAGTTGTGATAAATCAAAAGAGAAAACGAGATGAATATATGAAAAATTAGAGAGACGCGGCTGACAATGAGTGCGGAGGAATCGACGATTACCAAGGTCACTAAGGCATACTAACGTAGAGATTAAAAATGTTATTGTTTCGCAACGTTTTTGCAATGCAAAATAAGAGTTCGGCGACAACACGTCTTTTACAAAACAGAAATTTTGTAGTCTTATGTGTGTGTAAAATCAAATACATTTCTTTGTGCATGCAGGTAGAACCTGCGGGAGGTTGGAACAGGAATTGTCAGCTTATTAAATCTTTATCAACGGCAACAGTTTTTGAAGCGAATATTATAAAAATGTCGAAATTTACGGAACGAGATCGTTGGTATCATAGCGATTGGTAATTGTCTAATATTCGACTGTTCACCGGATATAAGAAAAATAACAAAGAACAACGGACCGAAGTTCGCAGGGACAGGTAATTGTTGAAAAATGTCACCTCGATCAATGCAAATGTATTCCATGCGTCAGCCGTTATCTGAAAACTACGAAATGACGCGTATCCCACATTCTAACATTTGCTATTCTTACACATCGACAAAGGATAAGACTATTCGATCGTCCCGAATACTGCGGATGCTTCCGATGGATTTGCCAGCTTTGTGGCATCATGCTTTCCTTACCATTGAGAAATTATTCGTCTAGAATTAGAAGTTTTGTCTGCACAGTTTAGCGGTGATCCAGTTTTTCTTAGTTATGGTTCAATAGCTCATTTTTTTATAAAAGCCACAACGCGATGCTCAACAAAGTTCAATCAAAAAAACTGCAATTTTGAGCTGTGACGTCCCGAGTATTTCTACACAAACACGTGGCCACGTGCAGGCAAACGACTCTAGTAGATCGATATTTACAGAAATAAATACTTGAATTACTGTAGGCCCATTCTGGAACACATCACAAGTACCAATCTCATGATGACATTTACTGGCCATGATTAGATCAATCTTTTACCCACAAATTTGAGCAACACGCTCGTGGATAGCTTAATCAGATATAAAGCACTTGCGTCTTTAAAAGAATCAAAATCATCCAGATTGCATTACAACGAAATATGGACGTCAATTTAAAAAACGCAAATCGCACAAAGTCTTATACTTGTTTGCATCCATTTCCGATGTTCGCCGGACACCAAATTGTTCATAAAACCTTGCTGTCATCCACAATATCGCGTTCGTCGAGAGGAGGAGAAATGTTTGCAACGAAAATTGCTCGTTTTTATAAGTAATCATAATGTGTTATCATGTGATACATCATCATTATCTTCATAAACATTAATGGATAAATCATGTAAATTATTAGTAATTGTAAATAAAAATGGGCTTAAGTCTTATAGATTCGCATCCAGCCGACGATAAAATCGAAAAAAATCAACGAACGATCTTGCGAACAATCAATGGTTGTTTCTTTGCATCAATACATCGTTAGAAGGATGCGCCGAGGAAAAAACGCTAGAATTAGAACTATACACACCGCCTCCCGAACGCACTGTCGTCGTCGCCCTAGCTCCTGTTGAGCCAGAAAATCGCCTTCAACAGAAAGTACGCGATGCCGAAGCCGTACAGCAATTTCTCCTTTTGCAGACGGCCCAGATGCTCTAGCTCCAAAGCCATCACGCGACGGTTCAGCTTAGCCATCTGCCGACGCAAATGGAGGACTTCTTCGGAGGCCGTTAGACCCTCACCTCCTGCAATTCAATTAAATGTTTGAATACAGCAGAAAATACAAAGTTATAAATTTTCAAACAAGTTTTGTGAGGCTTTTAAGCAAAACTGTCTTAAAACATGTTAACATTATGTAATTAGCATCACTTACCGCCGCCCAACGGTGGAGTGGACTCGCGCACGCTCAAATTCAAATCAGAATCATTCAAACAGTACTTGCTTGGCTTCATGACGGCGACGTTTTTGGTCTCGGCCTCTTCTGGTTGCTCCTTGGCGGACAGCGGGAAGGGATACTTGTCGAGCGTGAGCGTCCTCGGCGGCGTCGCGACCCTCACGTCGCCGGGATACGGCTCCGAGTTCATTAGAGAATGATCGAAGACGATCTCCCTCGGCGGCGCCCGCGTTCCCACGTGCTGATCCTGACCTGCCACCAGGATACGCTCTGGCACTTGCATGGAAATGTTATCGTTCCAATGGCCGTTCGAGTATCCGTTCGTCACGTCCGAGTTGAAACTGATCTTGGACGGCACCTTCATCTTTTGGCTGATGTCCACCTTGAAGTTGGCGTCCGTTATGAAGGCGTCCTCCAGGTCATTGTAATGCAGGGGACTTGTGTTTGCAGACATTTTCTATGCGGCGATCGTCGGCCGGAAACTGTGAGCCAAAAACAAGCAAGAAATGAGGTGTTGAAGCGCAAGAGCGCTTGCTTTTTATGGCGAATTTTATTCGGACGGTCGTCGCTTACGTCTTGCGGCCGGTATTGAGTGATTGTTGTTCGAATTCGATGGGAAACGATGAATTTTACAGTGAAATTTACTTATCGCTCATTTCGATGAGTTTTTGACAGGCACGAATGTGACAGACAATACGTCCAACAATAAAAATGACCTAATTTCAGTAAATTTTACCTGATACACGGAAGTTAAAGCATATTAACACCTTACACAATTTTAAAACCTTATTGGGACATAAAATCTTATAAAATCCTTGTTATTTTGTTAAGAAAACTTTGAATATTCGAGAGTTTTAATAAAAATGTAATATTTGTAGTTCCAGATTTCGCCGCTAGGTTCGCTGGGTTATTGGAATCGCTGTTTACTAAAAAAGCTAAAAACATCGCAGGGTTGTTATAATCGATATTTAAAACATCGATGATTATTCACACAGTCAGATTGCCCTACGAAGGGAAGCATACAAAGGGGCGAAGGCTTAAGGATCCTTAACCCAACGATGCGAACCGATATATAGATAGATTATTTCTGAAATATATAAAATATCGACGTTTTCAAAACATCGATGTCGATATCCCAATATTAATAGAAAATCGAATGGCCACCAAGCGGATGAATGAACAACTACGAAAAACACATTTTGGTGCGTTACTGTGCCCGAGCAGAGGTTAAATCGGTTAAACGGCCGATTGTCATTTTACTGCGTGTTATCCTGCTGTTGCTGGCGATTATTTCTGTTTTTAATGCAGTTGCAGCAGGAATCCGCCGCGAAATGCCATGGCTGCTGCCGCAGGCCGGTGTGAGGGGCTAGAGGTACGTAGTCACGGCGTGTGATGCGTCCTCGCGATCGCATAACAAAAAACGATCGCAAACAACGATTGACGACCACCCTCAACAGGCAGGAAACGCAGGAAGCCAGGCAGCAATCATGGTAAGGTTATGACAGTCCGATCGTCCCCGCGAATTTCTGCGCACCCCCGCGGCTCTCGCGACCAGTCGAAATTCGCCGCCAAATGTCCGTGTTCCTCTTTCCCCGCGCGAAATGCGACAAGACCCGCACGCTAAACGCTCCCTGCTTCCAGCACAAGTTGAAATCGTCGCAGCGCGACAAGGTGAAGAAGTTCGTCTCGTTCACGCAGACGGGCGAGAGCACGGCGATCTACTGCCTCGCCGCGAACGACTGGAAGCTCGATCTCGCCAGCGACAATTACTTTCAAAATCCCGAGGCGTACTATCGCGAGCCGAAATGCGTCGACCGCAAGAAGCTGGACGCGCTGTACGCGCGCTATCGCGACGCGGCGGATCACGAGAAGATCTCGGCGGAGGGCGTGATGCAATTCCTCGACGACCTGAGCCTGCCGCCGGAGAGCAAGCGGGTGCTGATCGTCGCGTGGAGATTCAAGGCGGCGACGCAGTGCGAGTTCACGCGCAAGGAGTTCGTCGAGGGGATGATTTCGCTGGACTGCGATGACGTCGATAAGCTGGCCGCGAAGTTGGGCCAGCTAGAAGACGAGCTGGAGAATTCTCCCGCGCTGTTTAGAGACTTTTATCACTTTACTTTTAATTATGCAAAGAATTCTACTCAGAAGGGGCTCGACCTGGACGTGGCTATTTTCTACTGGAACATTGTGCTTAAGAGCAAATTTAGATTTCTGCAGTTATGGTGCACGTTCGTCCAGGTAATATTCTTAATAATTTCGCTTGGTAAAGCCAAAAGTTGCTTTTTTTGTCTAGGAGCATCACCAGAAATCGATACCCCGTGATACGTGGAACCTCCTGCTGGACTTCGCCGGCCAGATCTCGGACGACTTGAGCAATCACGACGAAGAGGGCGCGTGGCCCGTCCTCATCGACGAGTTCGTCATTTGGGCAAAGTCGCACCTCAACTCGGTGTCCTCGACGACGAGATACCCGGACGACGGCGGGGGCGCCGCACTTACCTAGATTGTTGTTACATCTATAGCGTTTTTGATTACTACCAGTTTTCGGTTGCGTGCAGAACCATCCGAGAGACCCTTTTAACGAGATCTAATCGAAATTTTCGGGCAGTCGAAAACGCGCAGTCGCGACGCAGTCAATATCATAAAGCTAACTTGAAGCAAGAACTACCAGCGCGTTTCAATGCTTAAAATCCGCGAGTTGGTTTCGTTAAGTATGCCAGAAGTTGAATCGAATTCTATATGAATGTTGTACATATTAATGTTAAACGAAACGTGCTCGCAGCGGCCGAGCGTCGGGGCCCACCAGTGTTTACTTGGGGATGGCTATAAACGAGTATTGAATTTAGCCCACAATTGTTTTCACATTGAAAATGGGAGCCAGAAGGAGTTGTACATTGTGTTACTTGTTTACGAAAGGAAATATCGAGACGATAGCAAACACGCGCGTCGTAGTGTCGAATGATCGCCGTGCGGAGTGTTTCCATTCACTGCATATTGTTTATTTATAATATTTTAGTCCAGAGCGAGAGACCAGAAACGAATAAAATTTACTTTTGAAATAAAACGAATGGGGCGAGAGGTTTTTGAGTGCCGTAAAGGGTCAAATTAAAGCCAATTAAACAATCACCTTCCCAAAAAACGATTCCTGCAGTTGCGTGTGGCTATTGTCGCGGCGTCGTATTAAAAAGTACAAATCACACTCGTCCACAATCTCGAATCCTTACGATTTCCATACAATTGCAAATAAATAACCAACCTATCTCTCCGCGGATGCGGAGCGCAACCAAACTCGGCGACATTATGCACTAAGTATTAAGATAGAATAGCAATACAAATTAGTTAAGGGTTTCGGGGGGGCGCGCGCGTTGGCTCGATTTTTGGTAACAATCGACCTCGTTAGGGGGTGCGGATGGGCTTTAGTTTTTGTTTCTCGGAAGGTGCGATCGTGCGAAAACAAATTTTCACATTCTCGACCATGCAAATTGGGAGCTAAAGAGTTACAATTGCCTATTTTCGTTTTGCGTTCTCCTTGAGCACCTTAGTCTTGAGATGATCCTTGTAGGTGAGGATGTCGCCTTTCCATTTCGTGCACGTTCCGTTCTCGCACACCCAGATCTCCTCCGCCACCTGAAACGAGCACAATGACGTCAAGAGACGCAAACGACGGGAGCGAATGAATTGGACGCACCTGACTAATAAGCCTGAAGTCGTGACTAACGAGCACCAAACCGCCTTCGAAGTCGTTGATGGCTTCGGCCAAGGCGTCGATAGTTTCCATGTCCAAGTGATTGGTAGGTTCGTCCAACAGCAGCAAGTGCGGCGTCTGCCAAGCCAGCCAAGCAAACACCACGCGACACCTCTGTCCGTCGGAGAGCTGCCTGATGGGGCAGACCTGCTGCCGCCCGGTCAACCCGTACCTCCCGATGATCTTCCGCATCTCCTCCCGCTCCTTGATCTCCGGGAACGCCCGCAGCATGTAGTCCAGCGGCGACACGTCCAGGTCGAGCAGCTCGTGCAGATGCTGGTGATACCTGGCGATCCTCAAGTGCGAGTTCTTCCTGATCATGCCCTCGGTGGGGACGAGATCGCCGTACAGAAGCTTCAGCAGGGTGGACTTGCCCGCGCCGTTGGGCCCCACCAAGGCTAGACGAGTGTCCAGGTCAATGCCGAACTCCAAGTTCTTGTAAATGAACGGGGACGTGTCCGAGTAACGGAAAGAGACGTTCTGCACCATGATGACGGGCGGGGGAACTTTGCCGCAGCTGGGAAAGTAGAAGTTGAGGATCTTATCGTTGGTCACCTTCTCGGTGAGACCTTGCGCGACCATCTTGGCCAGCGTCTTCTCTTTGCTCTGAGCCTGTCGGGCGAGCTTGGCGCTGCCGTGACCGAAGCGCGCGATGTAGTTCTTCATGTGACTGATCTGATCCTGCTCCCAGTTGTACTGCTTCATCTGGTTCTCGAGGAGTTCCATGCGCGTGCGCACGAAGGCGTCGTAGTTACCCGTGTAGTACTTGAGGCGCTTCTTGTTCACGTGTACGATATTCGTACAAACGCCGTTCAAGAAATCCTAGGAACGTTTGAAGGCGTTAGAATAAAATTGACAATATTTTAAAATATTCGGTCTATCACGCGGTCACCAAGATTGACAATATTTTAGGCAATATTTAATTTCAGATCAGTAATACTGAGAATATTTGAGAATTTGGGAATTTGAAATATTCGGTCAATAATATTGACAGCATTTCATTCAATATTATGTAATGGTTAATCATATTGACAATATTAAGCGGAATTAAGTTGCCGACCAACAATACTAAGAATTTATTTTGTCAATACTAAATGTCTGGTCAATATTTTTATCCATATTTTACTTGGTAAATATAAATGACCATATTTAAGAAATTTGAAATATCCGATCAGTAATATTGACAGCATCTTAGTGAATATTATGTTCACAGGCAATCATATTGACAATATCAGGATATATTCAACTGTCGGTCAATAATATCAAGAATTTTTTGTCCATAATAAATGCCTGGTCAATAATACTGACAATATTTTTGTCCATTTTATACTTGGTACATATAAATGACCACATTTGAGGGGATTTAGAATATCCTGTCAATAATATTGACAGTGTTTCAGTCAAAAATTATATACGCGGTCAATCATATTGACAATATTAGGCAATATTAAACTGCCGACCAACAATACTGAGAATTTTTCGTCCCAATTAAAAACGCTAATGGCAACATTATCAATAATATTGGCGCAGTGTAGAAAATGAGAATCCAGTGGATTCTTGTTCTTATTACCTGTGAATGAGAAATTATCACCAAAATTCTCTTATAGTGTTTTAATTCCTCTTCGAGCCACACGCAGGCGTCCAAATCGAGATGGTTAGTCGGCTCGTCGAGCAACAGCAGATGCGGCTTAACGTACAAGGCTCTAGCGAGCGCGATACGCATGCGCCAGCCACCGCTGAAATCCTTGGTGGCCTGATTCTGCATCTGGGGGGTGAAACCCAGACCGTTCAGGATGTTGGCGGCGCGCGCCTCGGCCGTGTCGGCGGAGATCTCGTCCAGGCGATCGTAAATGTCCATGAGCTGCTCCTGGGACTCGTCGTCTTCGCAGGCGACCAAATTCTCGGCCATCTTCTCCAGCCGAACGCGCTCTTCGTCGACCTCCATCACGCACTGCAAGGCAGACTTGTCCGACGCAGGCATCTCGCGCGTCAGATGGAAAATATCGATGTGCTCTGGAATCGGCACCTCGCGATTCCCCAGCACCGCTAAGATCGTTGACTTTCCTATACAAAAATATGAAAATAAGTTTTTCAACGCCCTGTATATCGACTTATAACCGAACGGAAACCCTTGACTGGTGCATGAGTCAAAGGGCCCAGGCATAACCTCAAAGTATTGAAATGATGGTGAAATTACCATTTGTGGCAATGTTCATTGATTGGCACATTGTCAAAGAGAAACTACTTACCACTTCCATTGAGGCCCAATAGACCGTAGCGCCTGCCACAGTTCAACTCGAGCAGAGCATCCTGCAGCATTTCACAGCCATGAAAAGTAATGGAAAAGTTGGCAATCTTGATGTCCCTGGACTTGGGATGCACCGCCAGCGATCCGGTGCACGAGCGCGCCTCGGCGTTGAGGCGCGCGTCGGCCTCCAGCTTGGCGCAGAGCGCCTCCTCGGCGCTCAGCGGCTCGGACTTGCCGTTCGTCGCGCCGTTGGTCGCCTCCTTCGGCGCCGGCTTCTTCTGGCGCCCCTTCGCCGCGTCCTTCTTCTTCTGCGCCTCGCGCTTCTTGGCGTCGGAAGGCATCGCGGCGGAACTCGGCGTGCAACTGTAACATGAAGGTCAGGGAAATGAGCGAACGGTCTCCATGTCGGTCGACGGCTCCGCGCGTTGCGAAAAAAGGAAACGAGCGGAAACGAGGTTGGCAGCCGGCGGCGAGCGCTACTTTCACGCGCACGGCGAATGCCACCTTGCAGCGCACGCGACGCGCGTCGACTTTACCTTAATTAAACAAAATCAAACGGCGATTACGCTCCGATTGCGGCGGACACGTGCTGCACTTGTGTTAATTCCACAGGAAAGGATTTTGATTGTGACACGATCGGGCTGCTGCGATGTGCGCGCGGCGCGTTGCGGAATCCCCGACGACTGTCAAACGCTGTCGAAATGTTATCTTTCACGTGGACTCACGAGCACGCACGATTCATTACGAACGCGAACAACATTCAAATTATTAACAATCGTTTAACACTCAAATAGAAAGACGCAGGATTTTATAACAAAATGCGTATGTTTACTTATTACTATCGAACAAACTGACAATTTAACGTTATTAATGTCTGCCATCTGGCGACTGGATGAAATTCTTGTTTTGAGGTTATACTAGTTTCAGTTGCGGTTGAAATCGATATATCGATAAAAAAAAATATCGTTATGTCGAAAATAAAATATCGATGCATCGATATATTTTCGGTATCCCTAGGCTAGCTTCGAGTTGCACGGAGTTGTTTCTGTTTGTAAATGTGGATAGAAAATCGCCGCGATTTTCATAAGGATCACTTAAAACCATGGCGGACGACGCTGATAACGATGATCAGTGGCTTTACGGTGATGCTCCAGACCTTCCCGCCGACGAGGACCAACCGGCCCCAGAGCTAGACGCGAACACCGAAGAGAAATTGCTCGAAGGAAGCGACGACGAACAACAACCGCCTCAACCGGGAGATGACGAGGTACTTAACCTACAAATACTCTCGAAATTTGCTTAAATTAACGATAAATTTAACGCGGATTGTAAATTATAGGCGCCACCAGAAGAGAGTATCCCAACAGAAAATCAAGAGAATGACTCAGAGCCACCAGCACCTACTGGAGATGAGGAAGAAGCGCCCGATGAGAAGCAGAACGGTAACAAATCAGATGAAGAGGAGAGGAATGAAGAGACAGAGCAAAACGAAAATGAAGAAGATGAAGATGACGACAGTGACGATGACGATATCAATGTTGTAATTGGTGATTTCAAAACGAGCCCAACTTATGCACCACCAATGAACATCAAGCGAGGTGGCCTGATTGCCACATCTGGAGATAAGAGCAAGCTGCAGCAGCCCCAGACTGGCAAGTTCACTGTTGATGAGTTTGAGCAAATGGGAATGATAAATGGGGTGCAAGCAGGAGAGTTTAGTTTGGATTCTATTGAAGACAAACCTTGGAGGAAGCCAGGATCAGATATCACTGATTATTTTAATTATGGGTTTAATGAAGACACTTGGAAGGCTTATTGTGAGAGACAGAAAAGGTTTGTCCTATTGTTGTTTATATTTACAGTCATACTACTAACCCTCAAGTGGAGAACTTGAACCAAACCGATTTTGCACACTCCCAAAACAAGTCCAATATTTATCCAAATCCAAAGATAAATTGTTGTCGATTACTCCCGTCTTTGTTTCATTCCAACTGATCAATTATTGGCTAAGTTATGAGCAAAACAAATTCAGCTGTGATGAATTACATTTTATTTCATCAGAGACTTGAATTGAGAATTTGGAAATTTGTTTGGATCATAACTCTGTCAATAACTGATCGATTGATCAAAGACGGGAGCAATCGGCAACATCTTCAATTAGTTTAAAAATATCGGTATGTTTTTAAAATTTTGGAGGTTTGCAAAATCAGCATGGAACACCTGCATTTATCTTTAATTTGGTTCAATTTCACCACTCATTAGATCGTAGTACTGACTGTTATTGAAAACATTTTTTATTATTGATAAAAGTTGTTAATTGTAACATATTTTATGGAATAGGATAAGAGTGTCAGAGTCCGGAGTCGGAATGGTGCCATTGAACTCGATCGGAATGCCTCGCGGGCCGATACCGATCATGAACGACAATAGCAAGTACTCTGGAGGGTTTACGGGCATCCGGAAAGCCGGGCCGCCTCCGGGTCGTCGCATGACCGGCGCCATCGACGTGATCGGTGGCGGTGGCGGTCCGAGCGGTCCGCCGCCGGGTAAAATGGATCCTCACCAACCCAAGGAGAATGTCATTCAAGTGATGACGGCGGATCGGCGCGAGTACAGCCGCAAGCCGCCCGGATTTCCCGACATGTCTATGCCGCCCCCGCAGACGTTCGAGGAATATCAACCCGAATTTGGGTTTAATCCCGAGCCCGAACCGTTCTACGGAAATTACGAACCGACGCAAGATTTACAATGGGGTAATGTTCTCGTTGGCATTTTTGTTTCTGAACTGTTGTTGAATTTTAATGTTTTGTTGATACACAGCGCAATCGAATAATTCGTGGGCACCCAACGAACTTAAACCGCTCACTGGCATGCCTCCGCACGGCCCACCGCCGGGCGTGCCGCCTCCGATTAATCAGCCGCCGCCCAATATGCCGATGGGAATGCGTCGTCTTCCGAGCGCCGATCGCGAACGCATGGAATCGCGCCCCGAACGCGACGATTCGCCGGCCGTCAGAGAGCCTCGCGACAGGGAGCGCGATCGCGATTCGGAGAGCAGGGCGCGCTCCGAGAAGCCCAAGGATCGCGAGCGCGATCGCGAACGGGAACGATCTCATCGACGAGAGCGATCGAGGAGTCGCTCCAGGAGGCACAAGTCAAGATCGCGAAGCCCGAGCCATCGGAGTCACAGGAAGAAAAAGTCGAGGAGGCACGACGACAGCGAATAACGTCTTTCGGACGTTATTAATTTGTAAGTTATCTTAAGGCGAGGTATAAGTCATTGAAGGGAGAATGTTAAAATAGAGCATCGTCAATGAAGTTATAAGAGAATTTTACAAATCTATTTTCTTGTTCAGTCTCCTGTAAAAATTGGATAGAATACAGCTGCACGTTGTTTCGATAACAAAATTCCGTGTGAATTCTGTTTTAATATCATAATAATAAACAAATAGTAATGATTAAGCGCAGAGGTGCAGTGGAGTCCACGAATTGCAGTTAAAATTTTGCTAAAAACTGTGAGCGTTTTATCGTCCACGTTTGTCTACAATAAATAGAGATGAGAAAATTCAGGAAGGAAAAGAATTGTGTTGCGTAGATTAGTAAGTAAGAATTCAGAATTTTCTTTGCTGACTTTGTTTTGGTTTCGCACTGTTAGGTCTAATTACGATGAGAGGAACAATCTGTAGGTAGCGTTCGATAAAGAAATTCATTCTTTACAGTTTACGGATTAGTATTTTTTGCAACTAGTGCGTGAAGGAGGTCTTCTTGATGCACGAGCGAAGCTTTGAAACACGAGCCGTAGGCGAGGGCATAAAAGCACTTGAACGCACGTGTTGCAAACAACGTTTTTTCTTCGCGTGCAAATCAATAACAACTAAATGTACTAAACATGATATTTATATTAAAACGAAACAATGAAAACACGCGCCGCTTTCGATGTCGCGTTGCACTAGCGCAGCGCTGTCACGCAAGGAAAAACGAAACGAAATACTGTAGTAGGCGCGTAATAGACTGCGAGTTTTCATCACACCACGCTGTGAAAAAAATGTGGTTGGGCAAGTGCTATTTTACGCATTGCTTGCAATGAAAAAGAGTAGAAAAAAACATTTTTTCTCCATCGAAAAGCACTATTTTATTATTGCAAGCAGTGCGTAAAGTAGCAGGTTTTTTTCACTACTATGTTACTAATTTTTTTCACTGCACCAACATTCAAAAACACCTCCTTTACGCACTAGTTGAAAAAATACTATTTCTGCTAAAACGGATAGCTACGGATAACTTTGGAACCAAATATTAGCTATTTGTTTGACTAGACGCGAAGGTGGGCGCGCCACAAAATTAAAAAGTAATTTTTTTTTTTAACCCTGATTAATGTTAACATTTGGTAGCGTTCTCTGAAGTGGATTGTATTAGCATTCTTACTGAGCCTATGTAGACGAGGCTGAAAACACTTCAAAACTCCGGAACTAGTTCAAATTGTTGAAAGGCAGAATTAAGTATGAATCGAAAAGAAAAATTGTTTATTAATTTAAGTAACCTACTTAAATAGGAATTTAAATATTTTTCACAAAACTTAAACCTTCTTCTTGTTCCTATTGCGATTTTTAACGTTCGTAACTTCATAGAAATCGCTACCAATCTTCTTGCGCTTGCCAGCCCGCTCCATAGCTCTGCGCTGTTTGCTGGTTAGCTTCCTAACCGGCGTGGCATCCTCCACCTTAAAGTCCCCGCTGGCAGCTTCAGCATACAATTGCTGATTCTCCTCCATATCAGAATAAAAGTTACTGATATCGGAATCAGAATCCTCCTCTTCTTCAACTTGAACTTTCTTCGCCTTTTTACCTTTCTTGACTTTAGTTTCTTTATCTTTCGTCGTTTTCTGTTTCTTCGCGGGAGTCTCCTCGACATCCTCGTCCTCCTCTAAATCGGACGCGTCCTCGTCGGAAGTAGCATCCGAATCCTCTTCATCCTCGTCCCCAGCGGTCGTATCAAGCTGCGACGCAGTGTCGCACTCGCTGACAGCCCTACTGAGACCTTCAATAGGTTCCAATTTCCGAACGTCTTCTCCTTCGTAATCCAACCCGACGCGGATCTTATTCAAGTCCTGAATAACATTCAAATTGTGCTCGTTGGAAATTTCGCTTAGACTTTCCAGCGGGTTTTCGTAACCGGGCGGACAGACGTAAAACGGCAGCTTGCCCCTCTGCCAATCGTTCAGGACCATCCTAGCCGTGATGTTGACGTCGGGCTCGCCTTTCTTTAACAACTTGCCGGTCCTCTGCGCGAGCTTTTCGAGAAAATTAAGAGGCGAAGACCATTCGTCAATCTTATAAGTTTTTCGCATGTATTCGGCTTTAACGCGCTTCAACACCTCTTCGATGTAATCCTCGGGATTATTCACGAGTTCCACGCGGACGACTCCCTTCAGGACCTTCTCGTTGTCAGTTTCGGCCGAAGGATAGACCACACCGGGACAATCGATCAAGTAAATCCTTCGCATCAAAGTGATATATTGCCAGACCTTAGTTTCGCCAGCAATCGGAGCGACTTTGCAAACCTTCTTGTTTCTGAGCGTGTTGATCACGGACGACTTGCCCACGTTCGGATACCCGATGAAACCGACCGAAATCTGTTTCTTGTCAATGTGCAACTTGCCCAATTGGCGCAGTAGATTAATCAGAGAGCCTTTGCCGAACGGATGCGTCATGCTAGCGTGGAACGCAATTGTCGGATAGTCTTTGTTCAGAATCGACAGCCATCGTTGCGTAATCCAAGTCGGAACCAAATCGACTTTGTTCAAAATGAATATCAAATGCTTGTACGGTTTCTCCGTCTTTAGATATTTCTCCAAGTGCGCCGAACGCGTTCCGAGCGGATCTCGCGCGTCCAAGACTTGCAACAAAACATCAGAACTGTCAACAACTTTGTACAACTCATTCCAGATTCTTTTTGATTGCCCCGCCGCCATTACCCAGTCCCTGGGCAAGTCCTTGATGCCTTGATTATCTCTGACGATGTTAGAATCCTTTTCGTCGCAATATTCGTCCTGTTTCTTGTTCACAAGTGCTGACAATTCTTCCATGCCGGTGACGGCGATGTTCGGACGTTTTCGACTCTTTTTAGGGCCGAAAACGCTTTCGAAACTTTCAGTGTCAAGGAGATGGACCCGCGCATTTTTGGCTTTTTCATTGAGGAGCGTTACAGGAAGGGTTGTGGGTTTCATTACCAGCTGGAAGGGATTTTTAACAGCCGCACCTAGCTCGGTTTGAAACTTTTGCAGCGCGTTTTGGGAGATAACGCGAGAATTTCCGAACCATTTCCGATTAGGCTCGACGCGGGCGACCGTGCCGGATTTGTTCCACCCCTGGAAGGGGGCCGGGGTGAGGATTTTGCCTGTTTTGTCTCGTTTTGCTTTGAAATTACGATACATCTGAATTCGCTTGATTGTAGCCTTTGTACGCGGCTTGGCGACGCCCTTGAGTCCTTCGACAGGGCGGTCGGGGTTCATGGAGTGCCCCGAACGGTTGATGCCCTGCCTTCGGGGCGGTTTTGTCTGGGAACTTACTTTCGGCATTGTGGCTATAATGTGAATAAAATTTTCTTAATAAATGTGGTCTCTATCTCTAACGTTATCTCCGATTAATTAATTATACAACAAAATTAACTTACGTTTGTTTTAATTATATTGTTAAACACAAAATATAATTAAAAGAAGAGTTGTTAACAACGTTATAAACACGTGATTGCCTGGAGAATCGTATTGACCTAACCTCAAACCCCTCAAACACAACTAGTACACATTATGTTGCGGCAGGAGGGAATTGAAAAGATAAACGTAAACATAAACTTTGCAATGTGAATAAAGAGATATTTGATGAAAAGAAATCAGAAATCTTGTAATAAATCACAATTTATTTGAATAAATCATTTGAAAAATGGCACTTCGCTTCGTGCATCCTCGGACGCGATCGTGCGATATTTCCTCTGTCAGAAGTGGTAGCAAATAACCCGAGTAACAAAAGTCCCCAGAATCGTTTTTTTGATTTTGTTTCGTTTTGTTCTTCGCACGCGGTGGCGCGTTGAAAGCGGATCAAAAGTGCTGCGAGTGATTTAGCGCCACGTTCCGCGTCCGTCAATAATCGGCGATTGGTCCGAAGTGTGTCGGACATCAATCATCGGTGACACCTCGCATAAATCGCGCACAAACGGCCGGGCCCCGCTACGCCGGCAGCACTGCGCTTCTGGTGGTTTTTCTCTAGAACGCACCGCGACGTCCGTTGGCTGCCTGCGCGCCTGACATCAGTCTTTCATGCGGAGGGACCATGGCGGCCGATCAGGAGCAATTTCATCTCCTTCTGACCACTCTGCTATCCACGGACAACTCGATCCGGACGGCGGCCGAGGTGAGTGCGTTCGCTTTCTCGCGCCTCGGGGGCGGCTCGGGGCGCGCGGGCGCCGCGTGCCAAGCGCGGCGTGTCGCATCGATCGCGTGCGACATGCCGCGCGGAAAACGTGTGCGGAAGGCGGCCTCGCGCGACGTGCGGGCCGCGTGCACGCGGTTTCGCCGCGCGGCGTTGAGGAGCGCGATTTGCGGCACGATTGCCGGCAAATTGTCGGCAAATTGTCGCAATTAGTCGACGCGCCGCGACGTTTGCGAGCTCGCGGGGGTTGCCGGTGGTTGCCGCGCTTTCCCGCCAACTTTTCTTTACTTCGCCCCCTTTGTCTTTTCGAAAATCCCCCAGTAAAGTCCCCAGAATACGCTGCGCGTTTGTTTTCGCCGCGAGGTCACAGCGCGGCGAAGGAAACACATTGTGGATGCTCATTACGCTCCGGCGTCTGCCGCATTCCTTCTCGGAATTATAATTATGATTATGACTCATGGTTTCACGCTACATTTGCGCTCGATTCATAAAAACGTGTCGATATCGGCGCGGCGTCCTACATTCACGCTCGCAAACGAAAAAAAAGACGTTCAAAGTCCGTTCGATATTTAAATTACAATTAGATTGCCGTAGGTGTCTTATCTTGAAATTTGAAATTATCATTTTTTCCCCTCCTGAGCTTTCTTTATCGCGCAGCACTTGTTGCCAATAGTTTTTGGAATGTCTGAGCGGTTTATAAACTTTTTCTTTTTCGCCAGTTGATATTTTCCAAACACGCTGCTTAATGCTGTGTAACGTTGTAAAGTAGGCGTGAACTGATGTGCAATGTTCGTTGGAATCTCTCACGCAGGAAACCTACTCGAACATCCCGGTCGAGTCGAAAGTCAGCCACCTGTTATCGGCCATCCACAATGTGTCGCTTAGCGACGAAGCGCGCCAGATGTCCGCCGTGCTGCTGCGGCGGCTCTTCTCCAGCGAGTTCTCCGACTTCTTCCCCAGCCTGCCGCCCGAGCAGCAGGCCCAGCTGAAGGAGCAGATCCTCATCGGCATCCAGCTCGAACAGAGCAACCAGTTGCGGCACAAGGTGTGCGACGTCGCCGCCGAAGTCGCGCGGAATCTGATCGACGACGATGGAAACAATCAGTGGCCCGAATTTTTACAAGTAAGCGATCCTCGCCCCGCCCGCGCTCTCGTCGGACGCTCTAACGTTCGTCATTCCCCTTGCAGTTTTTATTTCAATGCGCGAACTCGCAAAACCCGGTGCTGAAAGAGGCGGCCTTGCAAATGTTCACCACCGTGCCGGGCGTGTTCGGCAACCAGCAGAACAATTTCCTGGACCTCATCAAGCAGATGCTGCAGCAGTCGCTGCTGCCCACCGAGCCCTACGAGGTGCGCTTCCAGGCGGTGCGCGCGATCGGCGCGTTCGTGCTGATCCACGACAAGGAGACGCAAGTGCTCAAGCACCTCGCCGACCTGCTGCCCGGCATGCTCGAGGTCATCGGCATGAGCGTTCAGATGCTCGACGACGACACGCTGCTGAAGGTCCTCATCGACATGGCGGAGAACACGCCGAAGTTCCTGCGCCCGCAGCTCGTCAACATCTTTGACATGTGCACCAAGCTTTTCGCCGAGCCCCAGATGATGGACTCGTGGCGGCAGCTGGCGTTGGAGGTACCCGTCGCGCTTGCGGCCGTTTTAACCAATTACTAATGCTTAGATTTGATCGCCAGACGATGGTGACCCTCGCGGAAATGGCGCCGGCGATGGTGCGCAAGAACGCCGGCAAATACTTCGACCAGTTGATCCCGCTCATCTTGCAAATGATGGCCGACCTGGACGAGGAGGAGAACTGGGCGGAGTCCGACGAGCTGCTCGACGAGGATAACGACTGCAATAACGTGGTCGCCGAGGCGGCCCTGGATCGTCTGGCGTGCGGCCTCGGCGGCAAAACGATTCTGCCGCTCGTCACGCAGAACATTCCAATGATGTTGGCCAGTCCGCAGTGGACGAAGCGTCATGCCGCGCTGATGGCGCTGAGTGCCATCGGCGAGGGGTGCAACAAGCAGATGGAGGGCATGCTCAATCAGATCATGGAAGGCGTTCCCGGCGTCATGGAGGGCGTTTTAAGGTAAACGCCCGAGGAAAAAACGTTTGCTTTACTGGATATTATACAAATGAATGCTATTTTTAGATATCTGGAAGATCCGCATCCGAGAGTGCGTTACGCCGCTTGCAACGCGATCGGCCAGATGTCGACCGACTTCTCCCCCGTCTTCGAGAAGAAGTTCCACGACAAAGTGATTCCCGCTTTGCTGATGCTCCTCGACGACAACGCCAATCCGCGCGTGCAGGCGCACGCCGGCGCCGCCCTCGTCAACTTCTCCGAGGACTGCCCCAAGCACATCCTCACCGGCTACCTGGGCGGCATGATGGCCAAACTGGAGAGCATCCTCACGGCGAAGTTCCAGGAACTGGTCGAGCGCGGCACGAAGCTCGTGCTCGAGCAGGTCGTCACCACGATCGCCAGCGTCGCCGACACGGCCGAGAAGGAATTCATCGCGTACTACGACCGCCTGATGCCCTGCCTGAAGTACATCATCCAGCACGCGAACAAAGACGAGCTGAAGCTGCTGCGCGGCAAGACGATCGAGTGCGTCTCGCTCATCGGGCTCGCCGTCGGCTCGCAGAAGTTCATGAGCGACGCCAGCGAGGTGATGGATCTCTTGCTGAAGACGCACGGCGAGGGCAACGAGTTGCCCGACGACGATCCGCAGACCAGCTATCTGATTTCGGCGTGGTCGCGGATCTGCAAGGTGCTGGGCAAGCAGTTCCAGCAGTACCTGCCCCTGGTGATGGGGCCCGTGCTGCGCACGGCGTCGTTGAAGCCGGAGGTCGCTCTCTTGGACAACGAAGAGCTGCAGGGCATCGAGGGGGAGATCGACTGGCAGTTCGTCTCGCTCGGCGAGCAGCAGAACTTCGGCATTCGCACGGCCGGCCTGGAGGACAAGGCCGCCGCGTGCATGATGCTGGTGTGCTACGCCAGAGAGCTGAAGGAGGGCTTCGCCGATTACTCGGAGCAGGTCGTCAAGCTGATGGTGCCCATGCTGAAGTTCTATTTCCACGACGGCGTGCGGTCCGCCGCCGCCGAATCGCTGCCGTACTTGCTGCAGTGCGCCACGTGCAAGGGGCAGCCGTTCTTGGAGGGCATGTGGAGGTACATCGCGCCCGAGCTGCTGAAGGCAATGGACACCGAGCCGGAGAACGACGTTTTGTACGAGATCCTCTCGTCGTTGGCGGGATGCATTGAGACTTTGGGTTCGGGCTGCTTGGATGAAATGATGATGACCGAGATGCTCCGGATTTTGGATAAACTGCTCAAGGAGCACTTCGATCGCAGTCAGGACAGAGAAAAGAAACACCTTGACGAAGACTATGATGACGTAAGTATACTTCTTCGATTTGAATCGGCAATAGGTGTTTCTTAATCGTCATCGTTAACAGGTTGTTGCCGAACAACTTGAGGACGAGGAGACCGACGACATCTTCGTGCTGAGTAAAATCGTCGACGTGCTGCACGCGCTCTTCGCCAGCTACGGAGTAAACTTCATTCCGTACTTCGACCAACTGTGCCAGCACTTCGTGAACTTGCTCGCGCCGCAGCGCGCGTGGGCCGACCACCAGTGGGGCATTTGCGTGTTCGACGACGTGATCGAATACGCGAGCGCCGCGTGCCACAAGTATCGCGACTTCTTCCTGGAGCCCTTCGCCGTGTACCTGAAAGACAAACAGCCGGAGGTGCGACAGGCGGCCGCGTACGGCTGGGGCGTGCTGGCGCAATTCGGCGGCGAGCAGTTCGCCGGCGACCTGGCCAAGATCTTACCTCACCTCGTCGAAGTGATTTCCGATCCGCAGTCGAAAGACCCGCGCAACATCAACGCGACGGAGAATTGCATATCGGCGGTCACGAAGATCATGAAATTCAACGCAACGGCCATCAACCTTAACGAGGCCGTGCCGGTTTGGTTCACTTGGCTGCCCGTCGTGGAGGACTCGGATGAGGCGCCCTACGTTTATGGATACCTATGCGAATTGATCGAAAACAATAATCCACTCGTCTTAGGTATGTTTCTGTCGTTTTTTTTTTATGAGATCGTGTGTTTAATAAGTGTTCGCTGTGCTTTAGGTCCGGATAACTCAAATATTCCACGAATCGTGTCGATATTGGCGGAGGCTTTCTACCAGGAGGTGCTGGACGCGACGAAAGAGCCGGGCATCCGCGCGTTGAACATCGTCCGGCAAATTCAGGGCAACGCGCAGCTGTTCCAGGGCATCGTCGGCGCGCTGCGGCCCGAACAGCAGCAGGCGATGATGACCGCCTTGCACACGCCGCCGACGCCGGCCAACTAATCCGCCTGCTCAGTGCTCCACTCTGTTTACATTATTCTTTCCGCTATTAAATATACCAACCTGTCGAATTGTACATTAACCCAAAGAAGAGGAAGCGAACAGGCAACGCAAAACAGTGAGTGTTGGAAGACACTTTTGACGATTCTTTTTTTACGATTCATGCTGGATATTCACGTGTATCCACGAACAGAGTACGACTCGAGCAGAAAAAAACCAAGTTGTTATCTCTACGTTATTATTGAAAAAGTTAACGCTGAACACGAACGAAGCTTTCGTTGTTAATTTCGGCCTCGAGACGTTTTTATATTTTTGCGTATGTTATGGAGATGGAAAATTTTTGAAACATTTTCGCGTGGCCCTGGCGAAAATAGAGTCAAATGATTTAAATTCGTATTCTCTGCGAGATAA
The DNA here is from genome assembly GCA_030557295.1 of Ecitodaemon sp. MM-2014. Lineage (NCBI taxonomy): Eukaryota > Metazoa > Arthropoda > Insecta > Coleoptera > Staphylinidae > Ecitodaemon > Ecitodaemon sp. MM-2014. The sequence continues at coordinate 24,578 of JARRAA010010517.1, read as the reverse complement.
TTTGTTTGTGAAATGTTGTAACGATATTTTCGATTGTGCGCCGTTTTTTACTACGAGAAATTTCGATAACGAAACTGTTGAAACTTACCATGTTGCGAATTAGCGCAAGGATCACATTACCAACACTCGTTCGCACGTTTTGTGGTGGCCGAGCGTGAAGCGTGAGCAACTCTGTATGTGATAATTCCTCCTATACTACGATTATACAATACATTACACGCGTTTCTTTATATAAAAAGCGAGACATGCTGGAAATTCAAGACGCCGGTGACTCATTGACGGGACGTTTCAAACAAGCAAACCGCGTTATTATTGTTCAAAAGGTGAAATAAACTAATTATTGAGAAGTGCTAGACGTTCACAGTTATCGCAAAGTAAAATCAAATTGTTTATCAACATTATAACGTAACTCCTATAACGATTACTATCAGATAATGACGATAATAAATATTTATGAAGTAATATTTCATTGATTTTAAACGCGCGTTTTGGTGAAATTATTTCTTATCTTCAATTTCTCATTTCTAATCATTGTGGCCTCTGTGTGAGATGGAAACAAACGACGATCGAAATCTAGGGATTTATGGTTTATTGTGATTTCCGATTGGCAACATTTTCTTTGCCTAACTAGAACTCAATTGTTTTCTCGCACTGGCATCGCGCGCTTGAAAATTAGTAATTGCGAAAATGTCTCATCAGGAGTACCTGCAAGCGGAAGAAGTCCAAAATGTTCCCCAACAGGAACAAGCCCAAGTAAGTGTACATTTATTTATTCGAACGTTTTAAGTGTTTCGGAGAAAAAATACAAAAGCACCACACATGAGACAATTTTATAGTATCGACCCTATCAACGTGGGTTAGAAAGTTACTTTCGCTTAGGCTTTGAATTCTTACCGCCCTTAAAGTTAGACTGTACGCTACTCCCAGAACTGCCACCGCTTGCTAGCGACGTGCGCGATGCTCGCGATTGAGGATCGGACATACTTAAATCAAAATTGAGTTGTAGAGACGTAACGTTCGCGGCGCTCAGCCTTTCCACGGCATTCTTAGGTCGTCCGCGATTTAAGTCGCCCGCGCTACGCGACGTCGAGGCGCTCGTCGGACTGTTGATCGAATCGGAGCTGACCGAACCGAGCGAGGTTCGTTGCTTGGGCATTTCGAGTTCTTCCTTCTCGAATTTCGTGCGTATCACTGGCAGGGCTTCGGGGTACTGCGCGGCAAAATCAGCCAGCTGGTAGAGAATTGATTTGTTCGTTTCCTCCACTTGTCGAATGTATAATTCACGCTGGAAGTTAATAAAAGGTTATGTCTTAGGTTAAGTGGTAAGTAGGCAAAGAAGATACGTATTTGCGGCCCGAGAAAGACGGAAAGACAGTTCTGCAAGGTATCTGGAGTTTTGATCTTTCCAGACTCTTGGGCCTTGGTAACAATTCCGAAATTAAAATGAATATTTACGTCATATTTCTCTATGTGTTGTTTATCAATCTTCTTCAAGCAGGATGATAAGTGCTTAGACGCACGTTCGATTTTCTCCTCCCTATCTTCCTGTTCTCGTAGATATTGGGTCAAGGTGCCTTCCAATTTGTCCAGTTCTTCTTGGGTGACCCTCTTTATTTCCATGCATTGTTCAAGTTCACTTTTCAAATCTAACAAAAGATGAGAAACGAGGAAAAATGATTATGATGATTCAAAATTATAACACTCTAAATTACCTCGTTCAATATCCACCTGCGTGTACAATTGATGTCTCTTCTCCTTCAAAGCAGATAGCTTTAAAGTCAACTCATCTTGCATTTTCTTCAGTTCCTCCGCATCCAGGCTATCTTCATCTACAATAGTCAAGCTGTCCTTGAACGACTTGTTAGTCATGTTGACCACCTTCAAGGTGTTTTCCATCGCGACAATTTCCTGCTCGGCCGTGCGAATCTTCTTGTCCAATTCGTCGCCCTCCTGTTGCAATTCGTACTTTTCCTGCGCGGCGCGTATCTTGAAAGCCGCAACCGACATGGGCTCCCCTACCTCGTCCTTGCCGAGCAGTCCCAGTGACAAATTGTACTTGTTTTCCAACTGTTGAAGTTTTATGTATCTCTGGGACACGTCCGCCTTCAATCGGCTTCTGTCCTCGTCCAAGTTCTTCTTCTTTGCGAAGAGGACATCTCGCGCGGCCATCACTTCGATCAGTCGCTCTTTCAAAGTCGACTCCAGGTCGATCTTGTATCGGTGCATGTTGTAAATCTCTTCGTCCGCATCGCTCAATGCGTTCTGCAGTTTGTCAACTTTCAATTTGATAAGATTCTCCTCCACTTGCAACTGCTGAGTGCGCAACGTTGCGGATTTCGTTTGCTTGATGCCCCCTTCGATTTGCAGCAGGAACGATTGAAGTTTGTCCTTGAGAACTTGATGTACGCTCGAGTCGGTTGCAATGGAGTTCACCAGACGGAGATTTTCTTTCTGCAATTGAAGTATTTGGCCATGAAGCAAGCTTTTAATTTCGTTGTGTTGCTTCTGCTGGTCTTCCAAGTCTTGGATCTTTAACCGCCACATTTCTTCGAAGTCCTGCATGTCGTCCGGGTCCGTATTTCCCATCTGCGCCTCGAGGCATGCCACCTTCATTTGCAAGTCGCTTAGGATCTGCTTTTTGTGGATCAATGATTGACCTGCAATCGCCGCTTGTTTTCTAATTTGTGATAGCGCATTTTCCAATGCGCAAAATTCCGCTTTGGCCGAATTGTTGACCACAGATAGCTCAGCCAAGGAGCTGTTCATCTTGTATTGCTTATTGAGTAAAGTTTGCATCTGTCTCGTTAAAATCTGTCCGGATTTTTCGGTTTCCTTGATCAACTCATCGATAAGATCGACGTTCTTTGAAGCGCCTTCGCTCTGACCGGAAATGATGGTGTCCTGATATTTGAGAGTGTCGATATCTTGCTGGAGCCTATTGAGCCTCACCATATAATCTTCCTTTATCTTGCTAGCTTGTTTCAGTTGGGTTTGCCCTCTGTTCATCTCCTGCGCGGCACGTTGCATGATCTTCTTCTTCGAAATATGATCGTTGAGCAAATTGCGGTTCTCTTCGATGGCGGCATAATGTTCTTTGCGCATTCGAAAACTGGCGACATTCACCTCGTTGATCGTCAATTGGATGTATTTGTTGGAGTTTCTTTCGTTCGATAGGAAGGCTTCTTGTTCCTCCACCGCCTCCCTTTTCTGCCTGATGCTTTCTTGGATACCTTCCAGAGACGCGTGGGCTCTCTTAATGTCCAAATCTTTTTGGCGCAAGTTTTTAACGGACTCTTGCCACTGATTCACCAACGCTTCCCGCTCCTCTTTCAGAGAATTCAACATCTTACCGGAACGTTTCATCACCTCTTCGTAGTTGAGGACATCGACGTCCATTTGTGCCAGCATACCTTTCCGTACGTTCACCTCGTTCTGTAGATTCTTGCGTTTTGTTTCCAGCTCCGTCAGTTTCTTCTTGTCCTCCCCGGAGAATTTCTTGAGAAGCTCGTTGTCGTCATCGCGTTTCTTCACAGATTCCTCCCAGGCCTTCATCGCTTGGGAGTCCCATTCGGCTTCGGTCTTCATTTTCTCTAGCTTCGCGAGGTTTCTAGCCAACAGCAGTTTCTTCGAAGCGAGTCGTGATCGAATCGACTCGGAAGCCTTAGCTAAACGCCTGCTTTCAGCAACGGTGTTGTCCTTTTCCGCTTGCTTCAGCCTCAGCTTGTGCCTTTCATTCTCGAGTTGTCGGTTGTACGTGGTGAGAAGGGTTTGATTCTGCTGAACTTCCTGGCGGACGTACTTGACGTGCTCTTGAAGGCTTTTACTGTTTGCCGTAATGTCGTCATATTGTTTAGCTACTGCACTCTTCTTGATAACCAGGTGAGCGAGTTCTCGTTCCAAAGCTTGATTTTCTTCATTGGCGATGGGCAATCGGAAGCCGGAGTCCCAGCCGATGGTCTTCAAGACGTCTGCCACTGCATCATCCATCTCGAATGGAATGTTTCGTGTTCCAAATACAAGGAATATATAAAATTGTTAATGCAGTAAAAAATCGTACATCTCTGTGCGACAGTCTCGCACAGTTTGATGCGTCATTGATCAAACATATCTTGGGATTACCCTGGTAACAGGCAAACAAGAAAATGGCCGCAGTTGGCGGTGGGAAGTGTTTACCTGTTGCGCTACTTGCACGTTTTTTCGGTTCACAAGCAAGTGAAGGCGTCGCGACGCTATTTTTAGCAGTTTGTGGGACGCGTCGCCAGCGGGCGTTTGTGCCGTGCACCATGCGACTTAAAAATAGCCGCTTCCTTACAACAGGCGTGCGCTGCCGCGTTATTTGCGCTTTTTCGGCGTTCGGTAAATAAAAATTTGGGAGAATTTCGTGGGACAAGTTCGAAAGTGTTAAGTCGCGAAATTCGTTAGCCAGAATGGCCAAGCTTTCCTGTCCGCTATGTCTGCATCCGCACTTCAGTGACTTGGAAGCTTTGCGGACTTCCTTAGTGGCGGCTACGACGGCGGAAATTCAGTGCCCAGTGTGCCAGGAACCACAACGTGGACTAGATAAGTTCACTATACACTTGTTCACGCATTTGAGCGACGCGCAACCTAAACCTCTTCCTATTTTACCATCCGAACTGGAACCTATGGTGATTCGAGCGATTCCAATTCCTTTGGTACCAGCAACCGTTTCACATTCAGCCGCAACGTCAGACACCAAACCCGCTGATGCACCTGAAGATATCGGCAACAGGCAAACGCCGTCAGTTGCAACTGCAGTGGCTGTGGGCATAGAGGAAGAAATTTCAAATGTACAAATCGAGTTGGCAAACGAGCAACGAACAATCCGATGCGATATTTGCAACTTTACGTTTTCCGATGAGAACATCTTGGATATGCACCAGAAACTATTGCATCAAACCTTAGAAGACAAACAGACCGGCTTGTACAGCTATCATTGTCATTTGTGCAGCAAGAAATTTAAAATGAAAGGCAGTCTCATGGTCCATCTCCGCGTCGCTCATTACGGATTTGGCCACAACAGCAAAACCGAACACGACTTGGTGGTTAGCCTGAGCAAATTGAAGAAATCCGACGCTGCCAAGAACGACGAACAGCCGAAAAAGTGGTGTTGCGACGTGTGCCAAAAGTATTTCACGACGAAATATTTCTTAAAGAAGCACAAACGTTTGCATACAGGTAAAATAGTCGATCGTCGCGGCAACCAAATGATAATTACATTTTGTGTTTTTAGGAGAAATGCCATACTTCTGCGCGCAATGCAACAAGTATTTTACGTTTCAACAATCGTACCGCAAACACATGCTCTATCATTCATCGGAAAAGCCTCACGTGTGTCAGGAATGCGGACGCGCCTTCAAAGAACTTTCCACCCTGCACAATCACGAAAGGATACACTCCGGGGAGCGGCCGTTCGCGTGCGAATTTTGCGGAAAATGTTTTCGGCAGCGGGTATCTTATCTAGTCCACAAAAGGATCCACACGGGAGTCATGCCTTATAAGTGCACGGCGTGTGGGAAGTCGTATCGGTATAAAGTCAGTCAAAGATCTCACAAGTGCACGGCGGTGCCGCCGGGGGACGTGATAAAAACGCCCGAAAATTGCGCGAGTTCGATGACTAGTGCGCAACCTCCATCATTGATGCCAAGGACGACACGTGAAGCTGCGACGACGAGCATTAGCTTAAACCCAAATGTTAATATTGTTTTCAATAACGACGGTCAGATTATTGGACAGACGTTCACGTTCGACGGTCAAAATTTAATTACGTTTCACAACAATTTCCCGCCGACTTCGGCAGGCGTGCATGCGGAACGAAGTCAAAAAATCGACGAAATAAGTACAAAGGATAAAGTCGTGGAGTTTTATTCAATAATGGACTCTGCATCATCTCCTTCGGTTGTTCTGGGAACGTCCACAACTGAAGCGAATAGAGAGGTCTCGGCTTTAACTGCGCACACGTCTAACATGTCAATAAGTTGTGAGAAAATAACAAATGTATCAGCGATGGACGAATTGTCGTCAGGGGATAAGCTCCAGACGATTAATGAGGAGTCGCTAAAGCAGTTGTTATATGGTGCCGTGCCACAATAAAGAATTGAAAACAATTATGTTCGGTTATTCTGCACAAACCTTCATACACATATTAGTAATTATGCCTATGGTTACATGTTAGATTTAATACTCGTTCTAGGTGGCGATTGAATCCTCGGAAGATTACCAGACTGCAATGTCCACGTTGAAGAAGCTGTGCGATATGGAAGTAGAGAATGCGATCGAGATATCTTCTCTGAAAGCACATATTCAGCGGACTCATCAGGCGATTGCCGTGGAGCGCAATAAGACTTTAGAACTTAACAGAGCAAACTACATCGAAGAGATGAAACACAAAGAAATCGCGGGCAAACTCAGTATTCTCAAGGAAGAAGAAAAGAAGAACTATAAAAAGCTGGAATTCCTCAGGGGAAAATTGGGAGAAATTGATTGCAAACTCGATGAATTATTGTAATAACTTATTAATTTATTAATTGGTAGTGGTTGTCTGAAAACAAGGAATAGATACAATGCGTTATTTTCAGAGACAACATCGCAGCGGATAAGATGAAGCTCATTGAGGAGTACGAGAGATTCGACGTTGATAATGTAAGTTAATCATGGATAATCAACAATATGACGTTTAATTATCAATAAAATGATCTGCGTGTTTTTCTGTTAGATCCTGGCCAATTTCGAGCCAATGATGGAAGAACTCAATGAAAATATCGCAAATCTTCGTCGCAAAAAAGACGACCTTGCGGCAAAGCATGATTCTTTGCGGAATGCATTGGAATCGGAAACATCGGAATTCTCATTCAACTTCAATGACATTATCGATACGAAAATGCTCGAAACATTCGATGCAGAAAAAACGGCGGCAGAAATTGACGCACAGCGCAAAGAATGTTTGAAAATTGCACAATTTTTGAAACAAGCGTCACAGCAGCCATAAATAACCTTGACAGCTTATTATATAGCATAGAATATTTATTAAGTTTATGTTCGTGTCGCAGTTTTAGTCGATTTAAGATAGTCATTTATAGAACTAACGATATATTCCCCGATTTGCGGAAAATGTTTCGTGTTTATTTGTTAGCGGTAGTAGTGCTGGTGAATCGCATCGCGAATATTCATTGTAAGTATTTGCCGCGCTTATCGATATATAATAATTTGTAATTAACTATGAAAACATTCCATATGGGCGTAATTTTTGTTCTATTGACCAACACTAACTGGCAACGATTTAACACCTCGGCAAATACTGCCTTATGCTATTTGCCAATGGCAGATGGTCAATTACCTCAAACTGCAAATATTCATACCGATAAACATTATATTATTCATGTATTTTATTTTAGATGGTCATTTAGGTTTGTGCGTTGGGCGCGTAGCGTCCGTGGTAACCGGTAGTAACGTACTTTATTCGGTTTGTCTCGTTTGTCGGATCTTGTCATGTGACTGTCTCACTCAACGTCCAGTTGTTCTTATCAATCACCGAAACCATCAAAATTTTAGTGTTAATCAAGAAGCTAATTGTTACTTCTTTAAGAGAAACTCGCTCAAGGTGAGGTCTATGTATTCAACTATGTATAAAAATCATACTAAATAGTGGCGAATTGTAAGCCAAGGCGGCGTTTCTCAAAGGGTCATGACGCTCATAACTCGATACGGGCTTATAGAGGCACTTTTCGACTTTGCGTAGTTTCCTTAATTAGATACTAAAAATAATGCGAAGCTGTGCATTTTCACAACATAAGACGGGTAATCACAACCCGTCGAGTGCGTGGTGGATAGCGTGAGAACCTCTCATCGACTCTCGCCCAAACCGACCTATTCTAACCTAAAATAACGTTCTTTGTACAGTTTGTATTTATTGTTAGGCGACCCTACGTACCCAACGTATTTCGATTTATCAAATGTATATTTGTACGGTGTTTCGAGGGCTATAATAATGCATTCTACATTAAAAGAAATGGTCTTAAATTATGGCTGCCTGGGAATATGGACATTACATAATATAAATATTTCGTAATTATTTAAAGAAATATCTCGGAAAGAAACCATAGAAACCATCTTGTATCCTATCTGTCCTATTGTTAGGTGTGTGCATTATATTCACACATTTGACGCGTTGAAAGTCCTTTTTCAATAATCTTAATAGTCTTAATAGTTTGTGTAATTTGAGCATGGCATCATTATTCATAAAGGGCCACTTGTAAATATCTCGTATTTAAAAACGAAGTTTAAAACAAACTTGAGAACTTCGCCTTCAAAACATTGTTTTGCCTTGACATTTGTCATTCCCATCTTTCAAAATATTGGGATAACATCATTTCAAATTTGCCGTTGCGATTCGAATAAATTACTGTGAAGAGCACTATTCTTAGTGTCTCTAACACTTTAAATTAACTGTCAGCCAGTGAGTTAATACAATCCGTGTAAACTACCTGCACATATAAATGTCTGCATAAAATGTGTACAAAAATAGGAAGACTATACAGATACTCAAAATGGAGTAACAAACTACCACTGACAACGAATACAAAAGGTCGAATGTAAGTAATTTGTTCCTTGCATTAGTATATATATATGTTGTAAAAACGTACAGTGTCAAATTATTCGTAGGTTTTCAATTCGTCCTCCGTCTTTATGCGAACATACTTTTCAAGCAGCTGGGATGCGTCTTGTTACATCGCGCATGATGACGATTATAGAAAAAGGGTATGTAAGTGTGAATATTGTAATATTTTTACAACGTTTGTTAATTGGAATGCTTTCTTTGGTAGCGAACGGAGGAAGTATAACACAGCCACATATGAAAACGTCCGCGACGCAGGACGCGCCAACAATGTTTGGATAATTGATGTAAGAGACAGGAAAGATGTAGAAACAACTGGATGCATTAAAAATTCAGTAAACATACCTCGTAAGTATGCATCTCACTTGTTTGTAATGACAATTATTGGGTTGGCTTTATGTTAAATAAATTGATCAATTTTTCAGTAAAAGAGTTGGAGGCAGCTCTTCAATTTACTCCCGAATACTTCTTTAATAGATATGGTGTGACAAAACCGTACATAGACTCGGCAATAATTTTCAGTTGTCGCACTGGAAGGCTAAGTAAAGTTGCTTACGAATTAGCCGAATCAATGGGATACAAAAAGTAATTCATTTATAAATGTTTAACATATTAATTATATTAATTTGCACTAATAATTATCGCGTTGTTAATTTTAGTCTGAAGAATTTTGATGGTGGATATCTGCTCTATGAAAGATTATGTGATTTTAACTAGTTCAAACAATACGTGAAGATCTTTATTTATTTTTATAACTTGTAACACAGCCAAATGTAACGAATCCGATCGGAATTAACAAATATATTTTACGCAAATATTTGTGTTGTATTTATTTAACAATTGGGTATGTGTAATTTATTTAACGACAACACCTAATTGCAATTCATTTCTAGGTACAAACATGTTCCCCAAAATCGCAACGTTCGAAGATGTGAAAAATATTAAACCGGACGAGTATCTCATCGATGTTCGCAATCCCGACGAATTGGAGGCAACCGGAAGTATTCCCCACAGTATCAACATTCCACGTAGTTATATGATATTAATATTATTCTCACGTGGGTTATATTTTTACTTTCGATTATAGTAAAGGAACTGGCGCAGACTCTTGATTTATCTGGGGAGGATTTCAAGAAGAAGGTGGGAGCAGCCAAACCGCGACATGATGATCGAATTATAATCACTTGCAGGTCTGGAGCTCGTGCTGAAAAGGCTGCCATTCAGTTAACTGAATTACAATATAAAAAGTCAGTATTTCAGTGATGATGAATGAGATTCTGTTTTGATAAACGTTTTTTGTTTTCGGTTCAGTGTGCTGTATTATAAAGGTAGTTGGAACGAGTGGGCGGCTAAAATGGGGACCTGTGCTAAATCAAGTACCGGGGAATGTATGTAACAACGAAAACGACGGTGATTGTTCACGATTATGGAGATGAAGATGGTATTAACAATAAAGTTACTTTTGCGCAATTTAAATTGTGTACAGTAGTAGGTTTAAATAATTTTCCAGGACGTGTTTTGTGTTGTTTTCAGTGATTGGATATTGTAGTTCTTGAAGTTAATTGTAGAATTCTGGCACGTACAGAAATTCTAGATTAAATCATATGCAGTCGAGATGAGGATTTCTGAGCACAACATTCGCATTATCATAACAGTGCAATATCCTGGAATACATGAATCGAGAACGGTTTAGTTCTTCGTTTCGATAAAGTATTTAGGTACTTGTAACGTCACAATCATAAAATTGCCATTTACTTTACCTTGAGGAGCAACACGTGGTTGAAACACTTACCCTTAAAGTGTTTCTATCATGACAATATAGTGAAGTTTTAGGTGAAATACCCAATTAAACAAGAAAAGTACTATCGAACTAGTCCATTAAAAAGAACTGTTTGCAAGTGCAAAGTTTGTCAGATCCTCACAGCAACGTGTCAAATTACAAATGTATTTAATGTCTTTCACTATCAAAGTCTATCAAAGTTTAAAATCATAATAATTGTTGTTTTATTAATACACAAAATTTAAATTCCTCTTGCTAAAATCGTTTGCTTCTCTCCAAAACGATCGAGGAATACGGACGAATTGTTGTTTGTATTAAATGCAACGAACACGTACGTTTTTTTCTTTGTTTAAAATAATTGATACAGTAAATAATGTATCAAAATATTCTTTAATAATTTCCAGGAAAAATTAGATGTCGCTTGTACCTCTGGTGGGACTCGAACCCACAATCCTCGGCTTAGGAGGCCGATGCCTTATCCATTGGGCCACAGAGGCGATGCGTGTTGGAGCGGACCTATAATTATAGCATTGGGAGATCAAAAGTTGAATGTTAAAAATAAATCGGAGCACCTGGAGGAGATCTAAAATAAAACATTTATTCGGTACATTAGCCCTTTTGTGTGGAAATAACTTCTTCGCTAAAATAAACACTGGATGGTAGGACATAAGGTGGAATTCGACGTCAATAGATCTACTTGCACTCTCCTGGTTTCAGACGTGATTCGAATTTATAATTTCAATTTCCGCCTATAATTAGTTTATATGTGTTAGAGGATACCTATACACCACTTACTATTATTACTATATTACATATGTATAAATTTGTTTGTGCAGTCGATTACATCGCCGGAACTGAATTTAGAAACAAGCACATTGAACTATCTTCCGAACTAAACTGCAGCAATATGATTAAATACGCCGTGAGCGCACCAATTATTTCAAATATCAATTTGTAATCCAAGTCCACCATTCCTGCCGCGGTATACTTCATATCAGAAGTCAAAATTTGCAAGGAGATGATTCTCACGGCATCCTGTGTTTCTTCATCAACGACACGCAACTGGTGTAAATATTCGCCACTTTTCATAGGCTACAAAGAAATATATTATTTTCGCCAATCTTAAAGTTAATAACTTTAAGTAAAAATAATCTTACGTAGTGAGCGCTTTTTTCGCAACAATAACATAACAATCCAATCAGAACAATTCCAGGCATACTATGAATCAATGCGAAACAAATTGAAGGAATCACAATTTGAGCTGTGCATTTCTGCACAACAACCAATAAATATGCGTGTGTGAGCAAGTGCACAAAGAACATTGCAAGAGTAGCAAACATCGGCACACAAAATAACGTATTTATCATGTTAGCCAAACTGCAAATTTCCAAATGCAAACAACCGATTTTCCTCAACTGTTTTACCATAACAATCGGATATTTAATCAGCTGCAATTGTTTAATTCTCGTCGCAATGTACTCATATCGTTCGTGAACTATTTGGATAAATGTTGTGTAAATTATGACAAACCCACACGACATTATATGAGACCATGTGTAGACAATATAGAAAGCGATGGGTATTTCTTGGCCAATTGATCTAATAACTCCAGTTGACGTTTGCAATACTATGATGATAACGATGACAAGAACCCATGAAACCATACAAAGCGTCATGTGCTTTTTAGTATTCTTGTAATTGAACCACGTTAGTTGTCGATCAATACGATGTATCTGTTTCAATATTTTTTCAAATTCTCTGTGACGGAGGATGGACACTGTTAATAAAACGATACTACATGCTGCCCATAAAAACAGATTAATTTGAGTGATTAAATTTACTAAAAGCGAGCTCCACAAGAAGAAGTGAACACTTGCGACATAGAGATAACATATTCCAATAAATGCGGCCAATGCGTGATTGAAAAGGCGACATTTTGGGTATGCTTTAATTATTGGCGAAATCAATACTAGTTTTGATAATATTAGAATGGGTTTCAATGGGTTTCGAATATTATCCATATTTTCAGTGGAAAACATCGACAGTACGTTTTTTATGTTGTTGTAACACACTAAACGAAATTGAACGGGAAGTTTGTAAGGGTTGATCGAGACTAATTGTGTATATTGATTGATTAAAACGGGCGATATTTTAATTGATTACCATGTTTTATAATTTGATCCACTGTGCTCTACTTATTTTCTTACTCGGTTTTAGGACAAACAACTTAAGTGATTAACTATCTCAAATGGAATCCAGGCGAAAATTAAATAGTTTTTTCTTAATCTGTTTTTTTCACAAAATTCCCTAATAATAATAAGTATATTTAGCATATAGCTATGCCATTGACCAACAATCCTTCAGCAGAAAAATGGTCTTACTTATCCATTCTAAGTTCAGTTTCAGTTTCCGTTCCAGCTTAATTTCAGTTCCGAATCGCTGTCCTTTTTACACGATCCGTTCCGTTTTCACTATTCCCAGTCATGTCAGTTCTCTGTAGCCTACAGAAGAGGCTGTTTTGTCTGTTTTTTTTTTCACAAATACGTTTGATTTATATACATTTTAATAAACTCAATAACAATCCGTGACCCGTGATCCGTGGACATTGTGACACGTTAATTGTACAATATTTTCAACACAACTGATGAACGGAGTGAGGCATGATGCATGCGTTTATACACAGGAATTATACGAATTGAAACGGAGTAAATAGGCCAGACGTGGCCAAACTGCAGCTCTTTGAAAGATTTTTGTGGCTCTTTACATGCCCCTGAGTCCTATATATATATATATTAATCGAAACTCATTGAGGATTTCATCGGTTAAATGGGTGTGCGGCTGGCGAGAGGATTCGAATTCTGAAAAGTGGCTCCAACTATGAAGTAGCGTGGCCACCCCTGAAATAGGTCTTCCAAAAATATGAGCTTTGTCCTCGATTTGTAAGAAACCACCTCAAACTATATCAGGGTCAGTTGAAAAAATGAAAACAAAAATCACAAAGTGTACTTTGCAGGACTGATGTTTGAAATATATCTGGGGGAATTGTAGATTATGGTTTGAAACTAAAACTTTGCAATTGCCGCCAAAATCTGATTCCTGCACCGGGCATTCGGTTCGCCGGTTCCCTCCGCTTCGCATCATCCGTTTTGTCGTTGAAGAAACCAGCCTGTTATTATAAATATTTACATTATATTTACAAGAAGTGCACTGTTCGTCGTTGATTGTGCGTCGCCGAACGTAGTAATAAAACGCTTTCGGCTGTCATCGAATATTAACGTTGATATTCCGTTCTAAAGGTAACCAATATTTCCACTATTTCTTCTAATACTATTTAATAGTTGATTTTATTTGATTTGTTGCTGATTAGCTGATTATGGAGGAGGACCTACCCTACAAGGCAGAATATGCCAAGAGCGCTAGGGCATCCTGTCGCGGATGCAAATCCAATATTGGCAAAGATACTCTTCGTCTAGCTGTGATGGTGCAGTCACCTCACTTTGATGGCAAAGTACCACAATGGTATCATGATACTTGCTTTTTTGCTAAGCAACGACCACAGTCTGTCGATGACATTCAGCATTTCGAGTCTCTCAGATGGGAAGATCAGGAGAAAATTAGAGAAAAACTAAGTGAGTTATTTCTTATTATTTAACATATTTTATAGCAGTGATTTGCTTAGAATTTTGCTATTATACACAATGATATAATTTGTACAGAAAATGCCATGGCCATAGTCGTGCCTGAGGGCAAAGGAAAAGGTAAAAAGCGTGCATCAAGCGCTGCATCTGGTGCGTTACAAGATTTTCGCATCGAGCTGGCCAAATCAGGCCGCGCCGCTTGCCGCGGATGCGAACAAAAGGTCCTCAAAGATGAAATCCGCATCGCCAAAAAGGATTTCACAACGGAAGTTGGTCGCAAATATGGCGGTCAAGATTTGTGGCATCACCTGACCTGTTTCGCCAAGCTGAGATCCGAACTCGGCTTTTTCGTGGGTGGAGATTGTCTGCCAGGATACAACAGCCTGAAGAAAGAGGAGAAGGATGAAGTTAAAAAGCAACTGCCGTAAGTTAACGCCAACATAATTGCGTAGCTTTGGTTCAAACAAATTTATACTAGGCCCATCAAACAAGAAGAACCCGATCCCAAGAAGATGAAAAAGGAGGAGGAGGAAGTTGACGAAGATGCGACGAAACTGAAGGCGCAATCAAAGTTGATTTTCAAATATCGCGACCTGTTAAAATCGAAGTTAGCAAAGAAAGATTTGCAATATTTGTTAGAAGCCAATGAACAGGCACCAATGGTCGGCGAAGAAAGGGTTTGTGTTCATCTATCAATTTTGTGAATTTTAACGATAAATGCAAATGTTTTTCCAAAGATGTTAGATCACTTAGCTGACTTGATGGCGTTCGGTCGTCTCCTACCGTGTCCTGTCTGCAAAGACGGCCAATTGGTAGCTTCAAAGTTCGGTTACGAATGCAAAGGCGATTTAACTGAGTGGACCAAGTGCGCGGAGGTGATCAAAGAGCCGGCTCGTGAGAAATTCGTCGTGCCAAAAGAGTTGGCATCGGAGCACAGCTTTTTGAAGAAGTACAAATGCGTCATCGGAGCGCGCATTATCAAAGATGTCAAACCTACTGTTGATCCTAAGAAGGAAGAGGCTGATGATTCTGGGTAAGGAACGTCTCGAAGTCTTGAGAAAAAGCGTTTGTAATGCTCGTAATGTGTGATTAAATTTAGACCAAAAGTTGAACGCGCACGTCCACCACTCTACAATATGGAATTCGTATTGGTTAACGTCGACAATAAGGATAAACTGAAGAAGGATATTACCAAACTTGGGGGAAAGGTAGTAACCAAAATCACAGAGTCTGTGATGGCTGTTATCTCTACGGAGGAGGATGTTGAAAAGATGGGGTCGCGTATTACCTCAGCTAAGGACGCTCAAGTACATGTCATTGGTGAGGAGTTTATCAAAGAAGCAAAGAACACAAAGTATGAAGAGATTTTTAAGCTGATTGAGAAAAAGTCTATTTGTGATTGGGGGTCAGATGTAAGTATACCTACATACTTTTTCACACTTAAGATAGAAACGTTTGACTAGATGCGAAAGTGGACGCGACTGTCAACGAGTGTGTAGTTGGCGACACAAGCCGAAGGCTGGACCGACGAGCAATGCAGCCCACTTTTGTATCGTGTTAAACACAAGGCTTTTCATTACGAGCAATACAAGTATTTGAGTGGGGTGTTAGCGAATTATTTGCGCAACTAGATGCGAAAGTACTTTCCTACCCGCGGTGAACCAAGCGAGAGATGAAATAGCTATTTATTTGATTAGTGGGTGGGCGACGTCATGTTAAGCACAATGCTTTTCATTAAGAGCAAAACAAGCTGCCATTGGTTGAAACAATTAGTGACTATGAGACTTGAGTGGGGTGTTAGCGAATGCTAGTAAATTAATTGTGCAACTAGATGCGAAAGTACTTTCGAACCCGTTGTTAATCAAGCGAGTGATGGAAAAATATTTTCTTAAATCTTGTCATATGTGTCATGCTTAATGAAAATATGTATTCAGCCCGAGAATCGTGTGCCCGTCGAATCCAGCAGCCATAAATCGAAATCGAAGAGCATCTACACCAAATCCGTTCCGAAATCGGTCACCATGAAGCTAAAAGGCGGCACTGCCGTTGATCCCGACTCTGGCCTGGAAGACCATGCCCACGTCTACACGAAAGGCGACGATAAATACACAGCCGTGCTGGGCATCACCGACATTCAAAAACAGAAAAACACCTTCTACAAACTTCAGCTGCTCAAGGCCGATAAAGGCAATGCAATCTGGTTGTTCAGAGCCTGGGGACGTATCGGCACCACGATCGGCGGCAATAAGCTGGAGAAAATGGACAATCTGATGGATGCCATACAGCAATTCCACAATCTCTACGAAGAAAAGACGGGCAACCAGTGGGAAATGCGTCACGACTTTCAGAAAGTTCCCGGACGCCTTTATCCGATCGACGTCGACTATACTGACGAAACTGATAACTTGAAAATCGATTCGGACGCGCCGTCATTGCTCCCCGTTCCCGTGCAGAAACTCATGAAACTCATCTTCAACATCGACGACATGAAGAGAGTCATGCTGGAGTTCGAGCTGGACACCGAGAAGATGCCGCTAGGTAAATTGAGCAAGTCGCAAATTAAAAAGGCGTATGAAGTCCTTAGCGAATTACAATGCTTGATGTCCGAGAAGAATGTCAACGAAAAAATGTTTATTGATGCTTCCAATAGGTTCTATACCTATGTTCCTCATTCAGCAGGCGTGGAAGTTCTGCCCATCATAAAGGAGGAGGACCAAATCAAGCAGAAGATTGACATGATGGACAACCTTATGGAATTGGAGATCGCTTATAATTTGATGAAATCGTCGTCTTCCGGTAGCGTTGACGCTCATTATGAACAGCTCAAGGCAGAGATCGGTGTGCTGGAACGCGACACGCCAGAATTCGCTATTATCGAGGAGTATGTTAAGAACACACATGCTCCAACTCATACTGGTTACAAATTGGTCATTACCAATGTGTTTACTGTAAAACGCCAAGGCGAAGAAAAACGTTTCAAGCCATTTAGAAAGATGCACAATCGTAAGCTCTTGTGGCACGGCTCCCGTCTCACGAACTTTGCCGGCATCATCTCGCAAGGATTACGCATTGCGCCTCCAGAAGCGCCGGTCAGCGGCTACATGTTCGGTAAGGGTGTTTACTTCGCCGATATGGTCACCAAATCTGCGAACTATTGTTGCACCACGCCGGAAAACAACACTGGCTTGTTGTTACTGTGTGATGTTGCCCTTGGCGAGGTAATAATAATCCTTTCACGTTCAATACAATATTTACTAAATCTGTTATTGTTTGTCAGATGATGGAGTTGAAGGACGCCAAGCATATTACCAAGCTGCCATCTGGTAAACACAGTTGCAAAGGCATGGGTGTAACTTGCCCAGATCCGGAAGTTACCAAGAAGATTGGAGATATCGAAGTCCCCTTGGGCAAACCGACAAAGCTAAAGACCAAGTCGTCGTTGTTGTACAACGAGTTCATCGTGTACGACGTGGCGCAGGTTAACATTCGTTACTTGGTCCAAACCGACTTCAAGTACAAACATTAAACATACGATGAAAACAGAAATGATGAATCTCACGTTTGAGTGTGCATCACATTTTAACTCTTACATTCTATATTCACTTAGTTTTACTTTTCTTTGATCTATTCTAACGTTGTTCGAACATTAAAACTATTTTTGCGTTTCATGCTGGCATTTTGTGTCTCATTGCTTCATTGTGCGACCTACGAGATTCCGATTTATATGAGTACGAATCGTAAACAGGTAATGTCCCCAACTGCTGTCGTGACTGTCGGCGAACATCGACCAATATTGGACGAAAGAAATGCGGAACTGTTTCGCGGTTTCAATTTTTTTTAGATCAACTGAACAAAAATTCCGCCTTTTTACCGCCGAAGTCTTCATATTCCAAAACTTGGTGATAGCATTTATCGGCTTCTGTTTCATTGAAGGAATAATCCCCACTGTGCCCTACTTACAACATTACATTCCCAAAGGAAACTAGGCTATGCATTTTCATGATTAAATATGTAGGATAAATTATTTTTTCTAAAATGACTTTCCATTTGTACTTTTTGGAGTTTTACTATGAGCACGTATGTGACGTCTTCTCTACTTAGAAGTAGATGTACTAGATGTAGCAATTATCGGATCTGTGGTGTATTTTAAAATCAGCGCCCACTAGAGTTCTTGTGACTGCTCAAATGTTACTGGGACTTGACGATCATCCCTCTTCACAGATCTGTATTTTCCTTCCGCCCCATTAGTTATGTGTTCACATCAATGTACACTTTAAGATGCTTTTAGTATTTTTGTACTATTTTACAATTAGCGCACTTTAAAGAAAATCTTTCATCATGATATTGGCTATAAACATGCAGATCGTGCTATCATTCGCACTAAATTGAACCAAAATGATTAAATAAACAGTCAACGTTGCGATAACATCAAATATAAGTCTCAAATCTAAAACTAGAATATCCGCCGCAGTTAATTTCACTTCTAAGTGGATTACTTGCATGGATGTCACTCTAACTGCATCTCTCATTTTTTCGTCATTTACGGCTATCTCGTGCAGGTATTTTCCACACTGCATTCCCTATAACAATTATAACTGTGAGATGATACTAAATACTGTTAATAAAATTAAATTTTCCCAGTGCGTTGCTTTATCGCACCGATAACACATCACCGCTAAAACCAAAACACTTGGTGCGCTATGAAGAACTGTGCTTACGAAACTGGTCCATGTATTGTGGGCATTGCCCATACCCGTTAAACATTTATGTATCACACCAGTCATATAAACACTTGTTAGCACATTGACAAACATTAAAGCAATAACAGTAAAAGTCGGAAAACCAAAGAACTTGTTAATCAACTTTTGGAATTCGCACGCCTTTAAATGCAGCATTTTTATTTCATTCAATCTCCTCAATACTAACGTAGACTTGCTTTCAATTGATTGTAGCTGCTTTATACTTTTCGCAATATATTCAAAACGTTCTTGTGCGATTTGTATCAATGTAGTATAGAGTATAACAGCACCGTAAGTCATTGTAAATGGCAAGTAGTTAACGCAAAGAAATATTATTGAGATATCATTGCTTAGATACCTTGCTTGTAATGTTACTACTACTTCAGCCACAGAAATTATTACAACAATTCCAAATGCAATAACACTATAATATATATGCCTTAATGTATTTCGGTAGCTAATCCATCTGATGTCACTATCGATGCTGGCAAGATTTAATAAAAGTTGCTCAAAGTATTTTTTCTGAACGCCGAATGAGATTAGTATCGTGAGAGAGCACATTGCAATCATGAACAGATTGATTTGCGTGATTAATATCACAAATGTTGAGTGGTAGAGTAAGAAGTGGAAGGCTATTAAATAAATGTAAGATACCAGTAGTGATGCTGCTAGAGACAATAATATTATTTTGTTGATACTTCGTACTTTCGGATTATTGCAAATTGGCAGCAAAAACATTAGCTTTGCTAATGTTATCAATGGTTTTAAATTTTTATTGATTACGTCCATGTTTACAGAATAATATAGGTCGGTGGACTAATTTGTGTTGCAGACAAACAGGTATTTTATTGACAAACTAATTTTGAGTTAATTATATTGAGCTGCATTATCCTAATTATTATTGGATGAATCGCATTAATGTGAGGAAAACATGTATTAAATGCTTATATATCCCGCGATCAAAAATTATGTATAACGGCTAAGAAAACTTCAGCAGGTGATGGATACCAAAGATGATATCATATATGTTAATTTTAAAAAGCATAATTTCTATTCAGTTCCAGTAACGCTCAGATAACATTAAAAGTGTAATAAACTACTGTAATTGCCAAACGCGCATGTGCAAAAACGCGCACTGCGGCAACGGGGCACAGAGCGCGGGAGATAGCACGGACCGCACGGACGACGGAAGAGCAGCAGGTTAGACGGACGAGTGTTGTATTTTCCCAGACAGAGTGTTGCGCTAATTAGTAATTGTGATTGTTGTATTCTGGAAATAATAAACGTGTACGAATTAACAACAAAAAGTCACTCATTTTTAAAGATAAGTTATTTGCCATTACCCTTTAGCAGTTTCAATGTTTAGTGATAATTAAGCCACAGCATAACGCCAGAAGTCAAAAATAGCAAGAAGGTAATTAATTTGTACTCCATTCTTAGTTTCTTTGTCAATAATTAACAATTTATGTTAATAATCGGATTTGAAAAGTTTTATAAAATAAGAATTGGTTTAGCAGGCAAAGTAATATTAGGAGTGTGGAATTACTGATGAAGTTATTGTGAATGTTTATTAATTAGAAACATTAGATTAATTACGATGTTTTATAATGAGATTAATTACAGAATTTTTTATGTTTCAAGACAAATAACTCTGAGGAAACCAGGATATGTATTCTTTCCTGAAAGTCTGAAGGGTAGAATTATTTTTCTTTCATATCTACTTACAATTAGAACTAGCTTACAATTAGTACCCTGATTTACCTAGTCATATCCTCCCTTCCCACGTCCCACAAATAATTATATTTTAATACAAACGTAATTATTCTTTAAAGATATTCTCTGAGCATGTCGTTGGTTATAAACATGCACATCGTGCTATCATTCACACCAAATTGAATTAAAATTATTAAATATACGGTCAACGTTGCAACAATATCGAATATAAGTCTCATATCTAAAACGAGAATATTCGCAGCGGTAAATTTCACTTCCAAATTGATTATTTGCATCGACGTCATTCTAACAACATCCCCCATCCTTTCATCATGGACGACGATCTCGTGAAGGTATTTTCCACATTGCATGCCCTGCATGAATTATTTCAGTTATTTGCTAATGAGGCATTGTAATTAATGATATTACCCAGTATACGGCTTTATCGCACCGATAACATATCGTCACCATAACCAAAATGCTTGGCGTGCAGTGAAAAATTGTATTTACGATAAGACCCAATGCTAGTTTACCATTGTCCGTAGCTGCTAAGCATTTCTGCAGCACACCAGTTATATAAACACTCGTCAGCACATGAACAAACATTAAAGCAAACACAGTAAAACTAGCGAAACCAAAGAACTTATTAATCGTCTTCAGGAACTCGCATATATTCAAATGCAGTATTTTTATATCATTTAATCTCTTTAACACTACAGACCCACTTTTAACTGATTGTAGCTGTTTTATACTTTTTGCAATATACTCAAATCGTTCTTGTACGATTTGTATGAACGTAGTGTAGACAATGACAGCACCATGAGTTACTATAAACGGCAAGTTGTTGACGAAAAAGAATATCAATGGGAGATCATTCCTTAGATTCGCGGCTCTTAATGTCATTACCACTTCAAATATTGTAGTTGTTAAAACAACTCCGAATTGAATAAAACTGTAATATATATGCCTTCTTGTATTCCGGTAACTCATCCATATTATATCATCATCGATGTTTGCAAGTTTAAATAATAGTTGATCGAAATTCTCATTGTGAACGCCAAAAGAAATCAATATCGTAAGAATACATACTTCCATCATAAACAGGTTGATGTGCGTGATTAATACCACGAATGTTGCATTGAAGAGCAGGAAGTAGAAAGCTATTAGGTAAATGTAAGATAACAAAAGTGATATTGCCAGAGATAATAATATTATTTTGTTGATACTTCGTACTTTCGGATTATTATAAATGGGCAATAAGAACATAATTTTAGCTAATGTTATCAACGGTTTTAAGCTTTTATTTGTCACGTCCATGCTTTTAGAATAATGTGGGTTTATGGATATATTTTTGTTGCTGTCCAACTTTTCTTTTATCGATGATTAGTTTATTGATTTTAGCCGCACCTTCATAATTGCTTTTCGATGGATGATATTATTGGATAGGAACATATGACATATGACAAAGCTAATCATTTTACTAACATTAATACATTTTCCATTAACTATATTAATTATTTTCGGTAAGGATTTCCATTAAACATCTAAAAACTAAAGCACGATCAATTTAAATTATTCCAAAATTCATCCCACTAATTGTAAGAATGAGTTTAAGTTGAATTTGGAAGTTATGAACTTGAGTTGAGTTATTCATTGTATATTTGTCTTCTCCATCCAGAAATAGGTGTAGTGGAATATTCTATAAATACTACCCATAATTTGTCGGACCTTTGACACCCCAAATGTCACTGATACTTGAAGCAAAACGATCATGCTGTATGTCCACCATTTCCTTGATTGCCCATATACAATTTAATAATTTAACATTATTTTGCAATTTAAGATAATTTTAGGTTGATTGCATTTCTTTAGTTTAAACATTTTTTAAAGAAAATCCTGGAACATTACATTTACGATAAACATACAGATCGTGCTATCATTCGCACTAAATTGAATCAAAATGATCAAATACACAGTCAACGTTGCCACAACATCAAATATAAGTCTCAAATCTAAAACTAGTATATCTGCGGCGGTAAACTTCGCTTGCAAATTTATTATTTGCATCGATGTCATTCTAATCACATCTCTCATCTCTTCGTCACGCACGACAATCTCGTGAAGATATTTTCCACATTGCAATCCCTAAAACAATTACAACAGTTTACTATATATCCCATTGTACCCGAAATTACCCAGTGTGCTGCTTTATCGCACCGATAACATATCACCAGCATACCCAAAATACTTGGCGCACTATGAAAGAACATATTTACCAGGACCGTCCCAGCTAGTTGGATATTACTCGTAGCCGTCAAACATTTCTGTATAACACCAGTCATATAGACATTCGTTAGCATATGAACAAACATTAAAGCAACCACGGTAAAACTGGGAAAGCCAAAGAATTTGTTAATCATCTTCAGGAATTCGCACACATTCAAATGCAATACGTTTATCTCATTTAATCTCTTCAACATTCTAGACTTCCTTTCAATTGGTTGTAGCTGCTTTATACTTTTCGCAATATATTCGAAACGTTCTTGTACGATTTGTATAAATGTAGTATAGAGGATAACAACGCCGTGAGTTAATATAAATGGCAAGTAATTGACGAAGTAAAATGTCATTGGAAGATCACTGCTTAGATTGTCTGCGGATAATGTCAATACTATTTCCAATACAGTAGTTATTACAACAATGCCAAATACCATAAAACAATAAAATATATGCCTCCTTGTATTCCGATAGCTTATCCATATTATATCGCTATCGATATTGGTTAGTTTTAATAAAAGTTGCTCAAAATATTTGTTGTAAACCCCAAATGAAATTAGTATGGTAAGAATGCACAATTCCGTCATGCATAGATTGATATGCGAGATTAATAGCACGAATACTGAGTCGAAGAGAAAGAAATTGAAGACCATTAGGTAAATATAAGATACCAGTAGTATTGTTGCGAGAGAAAATAATATTATTGGGTTGATAATTCGTCCTTTTGGATTATTACACATTGGCAACAAAAACATTAGCTTTGCTAATATTATCAACGGTTTCAAACCTTTATTTGTTACGTCCATGTTAATATAGGTTTGTGGATTAATTTATGCTGTTGTCAGGCGTGTGTGTTATCGATGATTAAATTGGTTTAGGTTGATGCTATCAGCACTTTCATAATTACTATATGGGCTGATTGTGAGTGATATTAATGGATACAAAATTACGTAATATATACACATGAAAAGAAATCATCATTTTCAATAACTATTTGACTATGACAGTCTTCAAAGGTCGCCAATACATTTAATTTTTTATCGATCAGTTGAGAATATATATGATTTATTTAATTGGCTATGATAAAATTTAATAACATTTCAATTAGATTTTATATGAAGATTTCGAAGATTAGTGTGGCATAAGTCACCAAGAGCGAGCCAGAAGATTCAGTGCAGGCGTGTCATTCTGCGCGAGCGTGAATCGTTCTGCGCCAGCATGAGTCATTTTGCGCGCGAGAACAGAGAGTAGTCTTCATCAGGTAGCCAACGAGTGTAGATGCATTTGCTGCACATTATATTTTGAGACTGTGTGTTTTACATCCGAGAAGTTTAACGGATCATTTATGATTTTGGCGCCGATGCGAGGCTCAGCTCCAAATTCCTTTGAAGTCGCGCCGCTTTACGGAGCCGACGGGGGATGTCGCGTGCTGTGCTGAATTGCCAGCGCGACGTCCGAATTCACGATGCAATTATTGAAAACAATTGCACCAAAACTGATAAATTACAAATTGACCGACTTTTTTAGCTTGCTTGTGCAATTCTGAGACTTTTGAAACGTAATTTCACTAGTCTATGTCGATTAGAACGCCAGATATTTGAGAAAAGAAATTTGATTTACAAAGTTTCAACTAGCAAAAACACCTACTACAAATAAAGATAACTATATAAATATGCACATCATTGTAATCAGCTTGACGTCAGCAATCCAAAACTAACATTCAATGGAAGATTTGGTTGCTGGTTTTGGGTTGCTTACGTCAAGCTTATTACAATGATGTGCATATTTATATAGTTATC
>JARRAA010010508.1:0-40605 GCA_030557295.1 Ecitodaemon sp. MM-2014 | reverse complement strand
GATTGATACAAATGGCCGTGACCTTCCCGAGCGGAAAAATGTAATTATTTACTTCGTGTCCATTTGACGGCGTGCGAATTATGTAATAAATCACGGCGAGCTATAAGCGTTAATAAAAATGAAAACAATCGAATGTTATCGACAAACACACCGCATATCAATAAGCGTCTCGTCGCGCTTAATGTGTTTCTGAATAATTAATCAATCCGGTAAAAAAATCAGGTTTCTAGTGCAAGGCTCTAGATTTTACTACTTCTATAGAGTTTTTGTGCGTTTATATGTGAAATATATGTTGCATGACATTGAATAACCTTCGCAATTAATGTATATAAAGAGAATTCGATTTAAAAGTTACATAAACTATAGGCAACCCAAATTACAACTTGGCATGGACACTGCAATGACGTCATCACCCCCACCTCTTTTTCTTGTAAATCGCGTTCGAATGCGCTTTATATTTTGGTACATTGTTTCCATACAAAATTTACGAAATACGCTAAATTTTACGATATAAAATAATCTCTGATATATTCACATGCATGTATAAAGTCCTTAAGATTAGTTGCCCTTCCTCGTCTGGGATTCATCTTCGTAGTTTTATCACATTTTCTCGTCGATTCGGAATTTTTACAACTTAATTTACAGCTTACTTTAAACAATGCAATCCTATATGTTTATCCTAACCTAACCTAACCTTAAAACCAGGCAAGCTCACAACTCGACTATTTATATACAAAATTGACACGTCTTGTTCGCATATTTTAAACGAATCGCGCTTTCTCGATCTGATTTTATAGCAATTTTTAACGATGCTTTCCGCCGAAATTATTCGCTCTAAAATCTAAAACAAAGACGTTGTGGCAGGCGAATTGAGAAAGGAAGATTTCAATTTTAGTTCAAAACTACCTTGATTTTCGAACGTAGCGCTATTAAGATAGGTCAAGATCAAACGTTAACAATGAGCAATCAATCGACTGAAGTTTTATAAATAATTTCGATCAAATCGATAAAATCCAAACTTCGATTGCGATTCGCACCTGGCGCACTTCAAATGTCAGTGCAATATTGCTCGGGTGTTGTGCAAATCTTACGATTTGCTACTCAACAGAAACACCGACGCTGGAAGCACGTTCATCTCGCGGCAGCTTGCGGAAAGAGGCTCTCGTAAGAAGGCGGCATGTCCTTGTCCTCCGGCGCGGGCGCGCTCGGCGCGGGACTGTGCAAATTGACGGTCTCGGCCGGCGGCGGCGCGGCCTGCGCGCCGGCCTGCGCCGGCGCCGGTCGGCTGTTGGGCGGCGGTCGGGAGAAGTGCTCCGACCAACAGAACTTGCCGTACTTCCGACAGCTGTAGAGGCACACGACGAAGACGACGAACGAGACGATCAGGCTGGTCGCCGAGCCGATGAGGATGTGCGTGCCGACCGTGAGCGGCTTGTCCACGTCGAGTATCTGCACGCCCTTGCAGCCGCCCTCGTCCAGGCAGGCGTAATACGGGCAGTTCACGACGCCGTCGTTGAAGAACGCCTCGAAGATGCACTTGCTCTTGTCGTCGCCGCACATCCGGTAGCCGGGATTCTTGCAGTGCTTGTAGCCGGTGAAGGCAAGCGTGAAGTCGGTGCGCTCGCCGCGCTCCAGCGGCCGGCTGTCGATGAAGATCTTCACCGTCAGGCTGCCCCTGGGATCGTCGAACGCCAGCAGCGAGGCCTCGCGATGATAGCCGTAGGAGTCCGACTCGTCGGAGTCCTCCTCCGAGTCGTCGTACTTGCCGTCCATCGCCTGCTGCGCGTCGAGATCGCCGCACAGCCGGAGCGACGTGCGGCCCTGGCTGTCCTTGAACTGGACGTAGTCGATGCACTCGTTGGTGAAGTGATCGCGGCGCAGCCGCATGCTTTGGATGACGGCGAAGATGCCGATCTGCTCGTTGAGGAACTGGTCGATGAGGCCGCGACCCTTCACCTCGAACGAGCAGACGAAGTCGTGCGTCCAATCTATCCGATGGTCGGACAGCCGTCTCTGCGTGATCAGCGCCGAGGAATCCGTGCCGGACTCGAGCTTTATCGTGCGCTTGCTGTTCTCCGAGCACACCTTGTGATTGTCCGCGGTGACTGAAAGCAAAGGCCACGATTTACGTCGCGCTCATTGTGTATAAACATAACCTAGACGGATACTCACAGTTTTTGTACGCGCCGAGCTCCGAGAGCAAGCCCACGAAGAGGAGCGCTACGTGGAAGCTGTTCATGATGACGTTGTTTTACTAATCGTATGGCGCATCGATGGAATATTGTAGATTTGTCCGTAACTTAATGGGTGATTCACTGTTTGTGGAGAAACCAAAAAGCTGATATCGCAATCACGAACCGTCAGTGAAAGAATGTCAGCTTAGATCGACTAGTAACCAGAATCGCATGGATAGCAAATGTTGACGGGTGACTTCACTAGTTTCCGGTCAGTTTGATAGACAGAGAACGCAATAGAAAGAAGTGAAACTGCCCATTCATTCTGGCCAATGAAATTCGTAGATTTTAAATTTCGTAGCGCCCCCTGTCGGATTCTGCTTGAAACTTTCGTGCTCTCTGTCTTTCATTCCGCCGTCAGTGGAGCAACATTGCGCTGCTAACTGGTTCTAGTAATAACCCTGGAGGAATTACGGTTGGGAGTGTTTGTAGTGGCTACCTTGAAGTTACTATATCGGTTAAGCCGAGTATCATGATTCAAAAAGTTGTTAGAATATATCAACAAGTTTAGTTATTGGGGGGGTTTTCGGCGTTTGTATCAACCGATAATGAATATATATTAGATCTATGTGTTAGTATGTTACGAATATTTAATATTAGATAATATACCGCCGTCTTTCGTGTTGATTTTAAGTGTGCTTAAACTTAAGCCCACTCAATTGAACCAAAATGAAGCCTTTGAAAGCCTGGGAAGGATCCCAAGACCCCCAGTGACCGATACACTGAAATATTATACCGAACTACGCGAAAATAGATAAAATATAGGAGGATATGATTCACTGGTCCTGCGTGGTGTAGTTGGAGTCTGATACATCTAAAAACAGCCGTCATACGGGTGCATCGGGTCTGTGCTGTGTCCATTCCCACTTGACGCCAGCGAGTGTTGGCATACCCTCTGCGCGGGACAACCGAACAGTCCACGCGCGTGAACCCGCCAAGCTTGCTGTTAGCCGGACTACCTGCCCAGCCTGACTAGAGAGACATCTCTTCGAGCGTGGACCCCGGCGTCTCGACATGTCCCGCCCGACGTCTCGGCATCCTCCTTAACAGTAGACAAGTGCGCGACCAGAGATCGGCCGGTGCATCACCCGCCAAGCCCTAGAGCGCGCGGAGCCGAGCCGCGCGAAGCAACAGGCCGGCGAGCAAGAGAAGCAAGAACCCGCTCGGGCCAGGAGTGGGGCGCATGATCCGCCGGGACGCGAGCGGAGCCACCGGAGCGAGAACGCCGACGGGCCGTCGCCGGCGCCAGCGTTCCCAGCGTTCCCAAGCCGCAGCCGCCGTCGCGGCGTCCCAGGATGGCGCACGCCGCCGAGTACATCAACTTCCGCAGCTGCTGCCGCCTCTGCCTCACCGAGCGCAGCGCGCTCAACAACATCTTCTCGGCGCGCAACCGTCCGCTGGACGTCGCCGCGAAGATCTTCTCCGTCATCGGCATCAAGGTGAGCGCGCGCCCGCCGCGCAGCGACCGCTCCTCGCGAAGGTTATGTTCTCGACGTTTTCCTCCCTGCTCCAGGTGACCAGCCAGGACAGGATCACGACGAGCCTCTGCGACAAGTGCCTGCTGCACGTGAACAACTACGACAACTTCAAGAACGACTGCCTCATCAACCAGGTGCAGCTTGCCAAGCAGCTGAGCATCTTCGAAGCACAGCTCATCGATGAGGTACGTACAGCTTGTTCACTGGTAAGAACGACTTCGGATGATCATGACCATTGGCATTGTAGAGCGTTGTGATAAAGGACGAGCCGATCGACGAGGATGACGTCGTGTGCGTCTCCCCCGACCGCTGCAGCGTGAGTATTTGTCACTGTTAGTTCGAAGCATCCAATTTTGATAAATCGCGATTCGTTCGTCAGCCGCCGACGATCAAGACGGAGAACCTCGGCGCCACGGACGATTTGCCCCCGATACTCTCGCCCAATTACCCCACGGAGGAGATGCTCCGGAACCTGGAGGTGCAGACGATCGAAGAGGTCGAGGCCGATCCGGCGCTGATCGACATGAACGGACACGAGGAGCACGACGCTCACGAAGCGAACGAATCTCAGAGCGAGGACGCCGAGGCCGAGCCGGAGCCGGAGCCGGCGCCGAGCCGAGCGGACGATGCTTCGGCCGTTCCGCCCGAAGCCGAGGACAGCGCTGCGACGACGACGGACGCGAGCGAGAAACAGGACCCCAGAGATAAGATCGCCTTCGCCGCGACGCTGAACCTCGCCAAGAAGATGAACGACATCAACATGGAGCCCTTCACCAGGACCGAGGAGCAGTACAACCTGCGCATGCGCATCATCTACTCGCAGCTGAAGACGCTGGTGTGCTCGTGCCACAAGAAGCAGATGTCCACGATGAAGGCGATGCTGGGCCACATCAAGAAGTACGACGGCGTGTACCTGCCGCCCTTCACGTGCGCGAACTGCGTGACGACCTTCTCGCGCTCGCACTTCGGCAAGCATCGCGCCCTCGCGTGCAAGATGGCGCCGTACGAGTCGATGCACGACGTCTCGAACGCCGTCGAGCGCGGCGTCAACAAGCACCGCAACTACCAGGCGTTCAAGTGCATGCTGTGCTCGTCGTCGGCGCGCCTCTTCGAGCACTTCCTGCAGCACGTCAACGATCACATCGCCATCGACCCGACGCTCACGTGCCACTGCGACCGCAGCTTCGCGAGCGCGTCGTCCTTCAGGCAGCACATGCTCGGCCCGTGCGTGATGCGGCCGAGCTGCGACATGTGCGACAAGACGTTCGAGACGGCGGACGAGTTCCGCGCGCACTGCGCCGACGTGCACGACGACGCCGAGGGCGAGCAGTTCGCGCTGGCCGACGCGTACGAGCCGGACGCGCTGCCCTTCGTCGCGCTGTACGCGTGCGTCGAGTGCAACCTCAAGTGCAAGCAGGAGATGTTCATCGTGCGGCACCTGGAGACCGCGCACGGCTACGACGGCGAGGCGGCGAAGCGCGTCGGCGAGGACTGCTACATCGGGCCGGCCGAGGGCGGCGCGCAGAACGGCGCCGACGACGGCGACGCCGAGCCGAGCGAGGACGCGAACAATCTCAACAACAACGTCAGCGAGGCGCCGCCGAGCGGCGGCGCGGGCAAGCCGCCGAAGGGCGACGAGCTCTTCATGAGCTCGGCCATCAGGCAGCTGGATCCGTCCACGTTCGAGTGCCAGGTGTGCTTCAAGACCTTCGGCTACGTGGCGAACGTCCGCAGGCACATCCACCAGCAGCACCTGAACACCGCGATGGCCAAGCGGGCCAGCACGTTCAGCTGCGGCAACTGCGCGGCGCACTTCCAGACGATGCCCCTGCTGCAGGAGCACCTGATGACCGTGCACTTCCACACGTGCCGGGACTGCGGCGTCAAGTGCGACGGCGCCGAGGAGCTGGACAAGCATCGCAGCGGCCACCTGAAGATCTCGCTGACGCGCGACCCCAAGACGCACAGCTATCGGCGCTCGGACGCCGGCGACGAGATGCCCATGCTGGTGCCGGTCGACCAGGACATCAAGTCGATGACGGCGCAGTGCAAGCTGTGCAAGCGCTACTTCGCCACCACCCGGGGCCTGAGCGTGCACATCAAGTGCAAGCACAAGGACGCCGTGCTGCATCGCGACGCGCTCACCAAGTTCCCGCAGCTGTGCCGGCGCAAGGGCTGCCACGTGCTGCTGAAGTCGGTGCCCGACTGGTCGCTGCACATGCAGATGCACGCCGAGGCCGACGCGGCCGAGTCGAGCACCGGCAGCAGCCCCGTCCGCCCGGACGACACCGACTACTACACGTGCAGGCGGTGCTTCAAGGTCTTCTCCAACAGGGGCAACCTCAAGCAGCACATGAAGTCGCACGGCAGCAAGACGCCCAGCCCGAAGGCGAAGAAGCACCAGTGCCAGATCTGCAAGCTCGACTGCGGCAGCCTGGAGAAGCTCGCCGTGCACAAGCAGACGCACATGCCGAAGGCGAGCGGCAGCGTGTGCAAGGTGTGCAAGGTGGGCTTCGGCGACGAGGACGCGCTGGCGGCGCACACGCTCGCCGAGCACGACGCGGCGGCGAGGACGAAGGCGAAGGCGGCCGCGGCGCGCAACAACGGCACCTTCGACTGCAACATCTGCGGCAAGCAGCTGCCCTCCTCGGAGAGCCTGCGCGGCCACATCGGCTGGCACAAGCGCACCGGGCAGCAGCAGCTCAGGTCGGCGAAGGCGAAGCCCTCGAACGCGATCAGCGTCGACGCGCAGAAGCTCTTCAAGACGCTCACGTTCTACTGCATCTGCTGCGGCGACCTGCTGCCCACGCAGGAGGCGCTCCAGGAGCACCAGGCGCGCGCGCACGCCAAGCTGCGCTGCCACGCGTGCGGCAAGTTCTTCCGGCACGCCGCCGAGCTGAGCGAGCACATGCGCACCGCGCACGTCAAACCGGAGCCGGCGGCGGCGAAGAGGCGGCAGGCCAGCCCGCACGCCGACGGCCTCAAGAAGGCCAAGACCGGCTACGAGTACTGCAAGATCTGCGGCGAGGAGTTCAACGCGGAGGCGCAGCTCAGGGAGCACATGCTGGAGCGGCATCCGAGCGTGCCCTACGTGCCGAAGGGGTCGTGCGTGTGCCCCGTGTGCGCCGACGAGTTCCGCAACAGCGCCGCGCTGGCGAGCCACCTCCGCATGCACACGCGGCGCGGCGAGACCGTGCAGCATCCGCAGGGCGCGCCCGCCTTCGCGAGCAAGCGCGCCTCGCTCGCGGCGGCGAGCAACAGCGTTCCCGCGGCCGCCGCCGCCACGCCCCCGCCGAGCGCCGCCAAGCAGTTCAAGTTCAACTGCGGCATCTGCCAGAAGGGGTACAATCTGGGGGGCGACTTGCGGCGACACATACTCGAGTCGCATCCATTTTAGTGTCCGCGACCTATTTCTTTATCATTTCTATGTTATCATCTTACACATTGACTTATATATATATATATGGATATATATATATATACACATACGTATCGTATCGCTCCGGTTGCTGTTACTGATGATTGTTGGAATCATTGTTGGAGGTTATGTCGGCGAGGCGTTAGGAGTTACCCAGCGGTTAAGTTTGTTTGCAAACTGTGTTTGCGCGACCCCAAAAAATTCTTGACAATGTTTATATATCGGAGATGTAAAATATAATAAATTTCATACGAGTTTTCTAACTAATCACCGCGTATTTCATGATGTATGGTTTCTACTCTATAGTGGTCGAGGGTATGGCAACTACGCTAGCTGCCAATCCTGACCAATGAGAATCATCGATTTTGAATACTATAGCAACTGGCGCCAACAGACGATCCGCCCACTTTATGACACTCATCCCCACCCTTTACCAGTCTTATACAAGCGTTTTCTAGAAACGAAATGGCAACTACGCTAGCTGCCATTCGGGACCAATGAAAATCCTCGATTTTGAATACTATAGCAACTGGCGCCAATACACGATCCACCCACTTTGTGACACACTCACTAAACCTGTCACTCATCCCCACCCTTTACCGGTCTTATACAAGCCTTATACGCGTCTTCTAGAAACGAAATGGATTTCCACACGATACACCGCTCGATGCGGCTGACGGCCCAAGCCGCCATGGAGGTGCTCGGCTCGCTGCCCAAGCACATGGCGTCGCAGAAGATGAAGGCCTACCGCCAGCGCAAGAAGCTCGTGCAGCGCGAGAACGAGATCAAGGAGATGCGCGCCAAGCTGCCGAAGCTCACGCGCGCCGACATCCGCCGCTGCCGCATCCCCTTCCACGCGGCCATCATCGAGGAGCTCACCGAGCAGGGCTACGTGAACGCGGCGAGCTTCCTCAAGCACATCTTCATCTACCAGGAGCGCTACAGGGCGGAGCACTCCTACGACGTGATCATCCAGGCGCGCAAGGTGCTCATCGAGGATCGCGCCGAGATGATGTACCTGCAGGAGCACCTGAAGACGGCCGAGGCGGCCCACTACGCCGGCAGCGTCGACGGCGAGATCGACGAGCTGCTCAAGATGTCCTACAAGTACGCGTTCGGCCCGATCGACTGGTGGTGGCTGGGCGAGCAGCTGTTCGCGCAGTGCCTGAACATCACCGAGGGCTATCACGACGACGACCGCTTCCGCCTGACGGTCACGTACTACCTCTACGGCAAGTACCTCATCGAGCAGGAGCGCAGCCTGCCGCTCGGCATGGAGTTCCTGAACGTCGCGCGCGCGTACAGCAAGGACCGCGAGTGGACGGCGCGCCGCATCAGCGGGCGCGTCGAGAAGTACATCTTCGTCGAGGCGTGCACGGTGCTCTACAACACGCTGATGGACCAGGCGAAGGCCGTGCTGATGGGCGACCCGGCGTGGGCGCTCGAGCTGACGCTGGAGGCGCGCGAGCGCGGCATCGACGCGTGCCTGCCGCGCGCGGACGTCTTCCACCTGCTCGGCCAGTGCGAGATGGCGAACGGCCAGGCGCCGCTCGCCGTCGGCAGCTTCATGAAGGCGCTGCTCCTGTACAAGACCAACAGCCAGATGGAGCAGTGCTGCGAGGCGATGATCGGGCTCGCGCAGGCCTACCAGGAGATGGGCGACCTCTACCAGAACAAGGAGCAGCTGGAGAAGCTGCTCAGGTTCGCCAAGCAGGAGGGCCTCAAGAGCTACATCGGGCAGGCGTACCTCTACATCGGCCAGTACTTCCTCAACGCCGGCACGCCCGAGTCCGCCTCGCCGTACCTGACGAACGCGCTGAGCATCTTCCACGAGATCAACGACGTGCCGCGGCGCGAGTTCGTCAAGAACCTCGGCGCGGTGAGCAAGGGCCAGGAGACGTTCCAGGCGTACGTCAAGCTGATCATGCGCTGCGAGGATCCCGTCGACGAGGTGCGGCGCGCCAGGAACCTGCTGCGCCTGCTCAAGTGGAAGAACGCGCGCGCGCCCTTCTGGGACGAGATGACGGAGAGCTGCTCCGAGCGCACGCCGCTCGGCGAGGAGGAGATGGAGGAGTGGGAGGCGTGCGAGGCGGGCGCCTCGGGCGAGCAGTGGGGAGAGGGCGGCGAGGAGAGCGCCGCCGTCGGCGTCGAGGAGGAGGAGCCGGGCGAGGCGACGTCGGCCGAACGCCCGCTCGTGTAAACAGCTAATAATTTATTCGCGTCACCTAGCGTCAGTACTTCGTCTTGCGCTTGCGCCGAAACTTCATCGCGCCGCCGTCGTCCGGCTGGCGGTCGCACGCGACGCCGTCCTTGTTCTCGTTCCACTCGCGCTTCAGCTCCTGGAGCATGTTGGGCGTGATCAGTCCCTGCGCCAGGAGGCGTTCCGTCAGCCGGCCGCGCCCCACGCTCGCGCCCTTTCCTTCTGCGACAACGAACCGTCACGGGACGTGAAAATGTTTGAAAATCTCGACAATTCGCGTTCATACCTCGCAGATACGTCTGCTGCTTCCTGCTCAGCGCCAGCGCGTCCTCGTCGGGGGCGGCGTGGTCGCCGCTCGCGATCCCCGTCTCGGAGTTGCGCAGCAGGCGCGTGATCTGCACGACGCCCTGCTGTATCACCGCGTCGAGCTCCTTCTGCATGTCGCGCACCTGCGCCGCCTCGCCGAACAGGTCCATGAAGCGGTAGCTCAGCCAGAGGTACAGGTCCAGCACGTCGAAGACCGCCTCCAGGTGGACGAGGTCGATGATCGTCTTGGGCGTCTGCACCGGCCAGCCGATGTTTCTGCACAGCCAGTCGAACGTTATGCGCTCGTTCTTGCTATACTGACGAGCGTACTAAAGAAACACGTTCGATTATCGCCTAGAAGTCGCCTTCTCTCGGAGGAAAAACAAACATTTCTAACCTTTAAGATTACTCAAGTTCTCCCCACCTAACCTAAAAGTTAACCTCCCGAACAAACCTAATCAAAACACATACCTAAACTCACCTAAGACCCAAACAAATCGAAAATACTTACTTTAAGAAACATCGTGCACACGAAGGGCATCTTTTTGTTAATCGGCGCACAGCAGAAGACGTATCGCGCCCTCAGGGGCAGCGGAACGTGCTGAATCATGTCCGCGAGGAACTTGAAGTCTTCGATGTTGCACATAAAGTACAGGGAGTCGTCGACAGTCGAAAGATTAACGAAAATATCCTAGAAAAAGGCACCCAGTGACTACGAAGATCGACCTTCATATGTCCCTCACCATCAAGTTGCTCAGCGTCGAATTGGGCAGGTGATACGCGTACAGCTCGATCTGCTCCGCGGTGGGGTGCAGGCCGGCCTGCGCGATCGGCTCGGTGGGCGAGGCCAGCAGGCCCTTCAGCGTGCCGAGGTCCTCCGGCTTGAACGTCGTCACGTAGCCCTGCTCCCACTGCGTGCCGTAGCGCCCCGCGCGCCCGGCGATCTGCAGCGCCTGCGACACCGAGATGGTGTCCATCTCCTTCTCGCCCCTCTCGTTGATCACCGGCTTGATCAGCGAGTGGAAGATGATGCGGCGTATGCTCCTAGACAGTCGCGATGTGAGGTCGCGTCGCACGCAGCGCGCTCGTGTCCACTTACAGATTGAGCCCCATGCCGATCGCGTCGGTGGCGACGAGGATCTTGCAGCTGTTGTCGACGTCGTTGAACTTCGCCGCCTGCGCGAGCTTGGTGTTCGGCGGCAGGCCGCCGTAGATCACCGCCACCTCGCGGCCCGTGGCCTCGATGCCGCGCGACACCGCGTAGATGTCGTTCTTGCTGAAGCAGACGATGCAGTCGCCCGGCGCGACCTTATCGAGGCCGCCGAGCGGCGCGTCCTCGACGCGCAGCTCGGTGAGGCGCTTGTACTTGCGCACCTCGACGTCCTCGCCGGTGGTGAGGCACAGCTGGCGCACGAGGTCGATCGCGCCCGCCTCGCCGCAGAGGTGGATCTCCTCGGCGACGATGCCCAGGAGCGCGCGCGTCCACGCCCAGCCGCGGCCGGGGTCCTTGATCATTTGGATTTCGTCGATCACGGCCACCTCGTCTGGCGGGAGGTTATGAATCGAGGTTAGGGATGTGACGATGAACGACGAAGCATTTCGCATTCAACCAGAGACACGCAACGAAACACAACCGAACCGCAAATAGTTTGAGGTTATTTGAGGTTATACTCACATGGCGTGTTAACAGACGTCATTTCCACCGTGCAGGAAACGTGCGACGAAGGACTGCCGCTAGGATCGGCGTAGTTTCGCTCCTCGCCGGTGATTAAATCGCATGGCGTGCCCTGCAAAGCGACATAACCTCGTTTCTCTTCTATTTTCTCGCTTTTCCCGCCCAGGAGACAAATACCCACCCCGCTGTTAGACTTATTGAAAACCTCGCTGGCTAACAACTTCAGAGGGCCGCAGTACACCCCGCTTTTGGCAGTCATGAACCTCTCCAGGGCGTGATAGGTCTTGCCGCTGTTCGTGGGCCCAGCGTGAAAGACGATCTTCCGCGTCTTGGCCCGCGCGTCGGGGTACCAATTCGCCGGCGTGCGCAGATCCGAGATTTTCTTCAAGTCGTCCATGCAGTCCAAGTGCGGGAACATTTGTTTGGCATGCCGCAGGAAATAAGGCAGTATGTCCGCAGCGTTTGCGGCGCCCTGAAGGATATCGCTGATTACAATGTGTAAATCCACCGGGAGATTTTGCGCCTCCAGGCAGTAAC
Source organism: Ecitodaemon sp. MM-2014 (assembly GCA_030557295.1). NCBI lineage: Eukaryota > Metazoa > Arthropoda > Insecta > Coleoptera > Staphylinidae > Ecitodaemon > Ecitodaemon sp. MM-2014. Next base: position 28,757 of record JARRAA010010508.1, on the reverse strand, counting down.
GTCGGAAACTTATGTACGCCTGATGCTGGAGGAAATCTGCAAAGTGTGCGGAGCATTAGTGGGTCTTTACAGTTGTTCGGAGAGTCACTTACTGTCCAGGCCGTTTTCGCTTAAGAGTAACTTGACTTCGCGTTTTTGGTAGAACTTGTTGAGCACTTTCAGCAGGTCGGCTTTGTTTATCGTTCCGGTCAGTTCTGCGCCGACGTTCTCGTCGTCTTCGCTCGGCTGCACCGTCATCGGGGTGAAGAGCGTGGAGACTGGTGTGGTGGTGTTTCGCTTACCTCTGGAAATCCTCAAATCCGAAGAGATTCCGGTTTCTAGGAAGCTCTGGCGATGCAGACGGGTCTGGCGCATCAGGCGGCACAACGTCCGAAGTTTTCTGCTGGATTGTAACATTGTTAACCGAAGAAAAAGTGTAAAACCGTTTAAATTATTTTGAAAACTATTTGGTAGGTTTATAAAACATGTTGAACTGTGGGGTTAGAAGTATTCGGTTGGTTGCATACAGTCAGGGACCATAACTGGTTATTTGTTTAATTTATTTAAACAAATTTGATATGTAAAGCAACGTGTTTTAATATATAATAATAATGAATAGTAATTTTAGAATATTTTTTCCCATCGTTTATAATTGGTAAACTATTTGCTTTATTTTATTCGTGTTTGCTTGTAAATTAATTCTGTGTATAAAAAGTTGCATACAGTCTTTATCTGAAATGGGAATTTAATTTAAATATTTTCAATGTTTTTAACGTTTTCAAACAAATTTAAACTATTTAACGCATTGTTTATCTCTCATACATTGTTAAAATGCACATATTAATAATTCTAGTTCAGTTTTAAGTGGAAAGTATTGCAGAAAACGCGATAAAGAACGTGAATTTTGGTAAACTTCCAAAATAGAACAATTGCACTAAATTTCAAGCGTTTTTTGTTAATTTTTCATTAATATAATGTTGTAAACACCAACGTTAATATTTGTTAGTCGTAAATTATTACTTTCATACATAATGGCTCCACGTAATCACTAAAAACACAAGCAAACATATTTTTGATAAGAAGCCTAAATGTTCCGAATTTCTTTCGCAAAACTAGATAAATTCAACTTATCCATCTATTGTGAGTTGTTTCAATAAGGAAACCAGTTTCTATTGCTTGATATCTCTTCTTTTAGAAGTAACCATGTCGATTTGGTTGTCTATCTTCCTGGCGCTGAACTTGCTAGCTCTAAACGGACAAAATGGCGTCCAGGCGGCACCAACGGAAAAGGCCAACAAATTAACGGACGTGTTGGACATTGCCACCTGGATTATATCCATGCAAAATCCGCAGATGGGCCACATTATCCGAAAAGTCAGGGCGACGATGGGAAATGTCGATATTATTAATTTGAAGAACAGCTGCGCATCGATGGACCAACTCTTTCAATGCCTGAGCGCCCTGAGGGCTCAGATGAGTGAATTATACGACATTATGCACTTATCAGAAGAGACGTTTTAGGTTAAGAGAGGTTAGGTGTGGTTAACTAACAAAATGGCGTCGCACGTTGACATCTAACCTCAAACATTGTACTGGCACGTTCTAATACAGTTCTACGCGTCGTGATTTAATGTCCACGCGCTAATTAACTGGGAATGGCGTTGATTTAAGTTTTCGAAGCGATTAGGCGATTATCGGCCGGAAGTGACGTCGGCGAAAGGAAACGACGCCGTCGCGCTCGCTGCGCGCCCGCCGCCCGACGCTCGATCAATTCCGCGCGCCCGTTCCGCGCGATTTGTACAGATTTAATCAACTAATTAAGATTTATTAAGGAGCCGGGCCTCAGGTGGCGTCAGGTGCGGAGTGCGCTCGCATTAATTCGTCGCGCGCGAATAATTGACGCGCGCTGAATGAGCGTGCGCCCGCCCATTATCGATCGGCGCGCCGCTGCCCACGCACGCACGCTCTCTGCGGCCGCCTCCGCCGCCGCCGCCGCCGCCGCGAGCCAAACGGCGTCGCAACGTCGCGCGGAACAGCTGCCGCCGTCGCAGGCGCTCTCTCCCCAAGCGTTCTTAGGCGGAAAATTCGCGTCGCGTCGTCGTGGTGCATCGTTGTGCCGGCGCGGCGATGATCTGAATCGCCGCCGCGCGCATTGCAGGTGAGTCCGAACGGCAATTGCTTTAAAAGAAATGCGCTTGAAGAGCGGCGTTCTGCATCGCGGCTATTTATATCCTCCGCGCTGGGTGCTGCCCGCCGCCATGGCGTGCGGCGGCGTTTGTTGAATGTGGCGCATCGATTTTTACCCGCCGCCCGCCATCCCGACACCCACCTGTTCGCCGCCGCCGATGTTATTGCAATTTCGCGAGTGGCAGACACTTCGCATCCGCGCGCATTAAAAGATACACCAAGAGGGTTTGTTCGGCTTGATCCACTTCGATTTTAACGTTGCCCATCGCAATACACAGTGTGTTCGAAGTGCTCCTTTGATACAACTTGCTTTCATTCGATGTAGAATTTTATTCTGCACAACTTTCCCATAATACAATACGTAGGTATTTTGCGTAGTTTTGGGGTAAATCGCCCTTAAAGCTTTTCAAAAAAAAAAATTTTAACTAAAAAATGTTTAAAATAATTATAAGACATGAAACACAACTAATTTTTAGTAAATTTTCGTGATATTATTATGTCTATACAGTGCGTTCTAAATATTTTATATACAATGTGTTCCGGCACTTCGATACAACTTGGTCTTAATCGACGTAGAATTTAATTCTAAACATCTTTTTCATAATACACTACTACCCTATTTCGTATAGTTTTCCCAGAAAACGCCCTCAAAGTTATTTTTTTCGGAAAATTCTGTGAAAATGTCCAAGAAAATGTACGAAAACGTAAGGGAGCGTGGATCAAGAACCAGATTTGTATGTGAATAGTGTATTTTCAGGTTGTCTTGCATTATCCTTGCGTTATCCTCGCTTTCCTAATGGAATACTCGTGTCGTGTGCTGTTCGTCGAGTTTCTCCGTTTGAATGTTGTTTTCTTTATTTTTGCAGGCCATGCACTGGTCTGGCAGCTTATCAGGTTGGGCCCTGCTGTTGCTGGCGGCCGCCGTCGGCCCGCCGGGCGCGCACGCCGAAGGATATGTCGGTGAGTGAGTGGTCGCCACCCCCGCGCACGACGAAAACAAAACTATGCGACGTCAAACGACGAAACGCGCAAATCGCGCGCGAGATTTATGCGCTTCAATCGGGACGAAGGCTCGCGTCGATTGCGCGTGCGCGTGCGCGCGAATATTTAATTAATTCGTTGCGGTGCGCGTTTGTCAGCGGCAATAAATTAAAAGTTGAAATTTCAGCGTTATACGCGAGTGATTTACGGCGGACTTGTGTGTAGGCGCGAAGTTTCGCAATTAAAATGTCGTCGTGCGACGTAGATGGCGTTATGATATTTGACACAGATGGCGCTGACGCGTTAAGTGCTTAATCATTTTGTTCAAGTTTGCAGTTTCGTGTGTCGGAGGAATTTTTCTAGACGTTTTTCACTAGCATAGAGGATAGCTTAGTGTATTTTTAATACTATATATACAGTGTGTCCAAAATGTCAAAACGGTCCTTCAATACAACATGATCTCAATCGGTGGAGAATTTAATTCTGAACATTTTTTATATAATACACCATAGGGTTATCTTAATTAGTTTCACCCCTAGAGGACTTCAAAGTATCCACCCCTTAAATTTTTTTGGGTTCGATTGTTGAACTGAGATATTTTATTAGGGAGGCATCTTTTCTTACTCGAGTTTAAGAATAGACGGAGGCGGTCGTGCGCCGCCCCCGCGTCCCGCGCAACCCCGCGGGTCGCTCGGGTCGAATCGTTACGCGCTGACGTCAACGGGGCTTCTTGGCGGCGTGCCCGTACTCGCGCGATTCATTCACTCGCCATTCATATTTCCCGCGCGTTCGCCGCCCCCGCGCCTCGTTGTGTAACGCCATCGATTGTTTCGCGCCGGACCGCCGCCTAATGGACGTCTGACCATTCCGCAGGGTGTCTCTTCAGCGAGCGGCTGTGCTTGGAACACGTCGAGTTTTGCTATGACGGTGAGTGAATCGAAATGGCGGCGGCGCGCCGTGTTTACGGTCATGCTCCTGTTTAGACTACGCGTTCGGGCGATGCCTGCAGACGACGGGCGATCTCGACGAAGACGACTACTTTCGCTTTGACCTTGACAAGGACGAACTGCACGACCTCAATCACGAACTGAAGCGACTCTTCGCCCTTGGGTACAGATGGAGCCACGCGTACACGCAGTGTCGCCTTCAGGGGTTGTTATACGTCACAAAGAACAAGTAAATATCGTTTATGCCAATGTTTCTTACAATTTCATTAGTGAGATACAGCGTGTTCAAAGGCAGTCACTACGATACTCGAATACAACTTGGTCTTCTTCGATGTAAAATTTAATTCTGAACAACTTGTATATAATCAACTATAGGGCTATTGTGCTTAGTTTCGAAGAAAAGTACAAAAACGTGTCAGAATTTGACTTAAGTCAGTGTTCATACGTTTGGTAAAATGATCCTTCTATACAACTTGGTCTTATTCGACGCTAAATTTAATACTGAACAACTTCTTCATAATAAACTATGGGGCTATTTTGCTTAGTTTTCAAAATATTAAATTTTTTTCTGAATTATACAATATGTCCCTTTAGCCTACCGCTAGATCCAAACTTATGCTACAACCTGGCCGATCAAGATTTGGAAGGAGCGCTGAAAGCACTAGAGGGAGAGGAAGTCGTGGATCCGAAAGAGGTCGCCATTGTCAAGTTCACCCCCAACGACGACAACCCCGGTGGAAATTACGCCGACGAGGTTTATTACCCACCCCTGGTGGACGAGAGGCTAGAAGCGCGGAAGGTTATCTTGCCGGCGGAGGCGGTTGACTGTAAGCGATCTAACCCGCGCCTAAACTGAAAAACCGTTTCGAGTGTTTGGTTATGTTACAGTGGACATGGAAGATCCCTACGCGGGATACTCTGTTTTGAAACGTGCGCCGTGGTTGCCACCCCTCCTGCCCCCGATGCGACGACGGTCTGTCCCTAACTATCAACATTTTAGACCGGAAGCGGAGAACTCAGCGGGCGGTTACTTTCCCGATCTGTCGCGGTACCAACAAGCGCCATCTATCGCCGACGAGGACGACGCCATCTTGGGAGAGTATTTAAGGCGCATTCCGTTAAGTCCCGAGAACTACGAGGAGATTCTGCCACTGATTTATGGGAAGTTGAAGAACGACCGACAGTGGCGGAACGACGACAAGGTGAAGGAGGAGCGGAACGAAGAGGAGGAGCAAGAGGCGTGGCCTGAGCGCTTCAGTTTCTCCTATAACACGCCAGACAAGTTCCGAGAGGGTTGGGAATCGAGGGATCTGATCGACGACGACATCAACGAGGAGATACCGGAGAGCAGGGTGTATTTCGACGAGTGCGAAGATTGCGACGGTCCGCCCACCGGATGCGCGGGCGGGGCCAACGAAGATTGCGACGAATTCGGCAGCGGAGAGGACGAGATCTTCAGGGAGTTGAAGAATCTAAACCTAGGGGATGCTCAGGCACCTGAGAAGCCGGAGATATTCAGAGAACTCGCGCAAATCAAGCAGCAGGAGGCCGAGGAAGAGGAGGAGGAGGGGCTGAAAGGAGAAATCGAAGGCGAGGCTAAAGTCAACGACCAGGAACAGCCGGGAGAGGAAAGTATCTATACCGAAGGGGGCGTTGTCTACGTTCCCGACCAACATCTAGAAGGTAAGTCTGAAAACAAGCCTCAGCTATTCAAATGTACAATGTGGTCGTGACGTGCTTTCAGACGAACGCAAAGCCCAGATGAAAGCTGCGTTCACGCGCACCCTAAACGAGTTGTTGCAAAACTACGACATGACCAGCGGTTTCCAACGTCCGGAACGTCTGGACGTCAAGAAACCAGGCCCACCCTTCGACACCCCCACCAAATTCCGCAACCAACATTACACAGAGGATGACCTGGATAATAACTACCCCATTTCGTCTCGCTTGGACATGAACTTTGACGAGGAGGAAATCAAAAAGTTGAACCTGGACCTGAACAAAGACGCCCTCTTGAAGAACATCCTGCTGCCATCTATGATGAAGAAAGAACCGCGCGGCGCTCATCCCAATCCCTCTCACGAGATGAATTACGTCGACACGGACTACGTCTATGTCACCATCAAGGAAAAGCTAAGGACGTGGAAACAGGGCGACGCCATAATAAAGAGCATTTCGAACATCTTGGGGTTGGAACCGGGGGTGTTGACGCACGGGCGCGTCGACCGGAACGAGGTGACTTTCAAAGTCAACAAAAACGAAGAGGGGATTACCGCACAGTCGCTTGCAAACAAAATATGTAAGTCGCTTATTTGAACACATGGTATATAAAATGGCCATTAGGGCACTTCTATACAACTTGATCTTAATCGACGTAGAATTTAATTCTGAATGCTTTTTATATAATACACCATATGTCCATCTCGCTTGGTTATCGAACAAGGGTGGCTTAAAGATATTCGATTGACAAAATTAATTTTCCAGGGGAAATTCGTGAAAATCTGAAAGAAAAAACCGGCGTACAAGTAACGTCGACCGGGGTAGGCGACAAGGAGAAACGCCCTGCTTCGGTGTTGAAGGCCCCCGCCGATTCCACCTTCGAAGACTACCTATATTGGTTTACCATCATTGCGACGGTAGGCGGCGCTCTGATCGGGGTGATTGTGGTGGTCGCGGTCAATTGGCACGTGAGGCGGCGACTGCAGAAACTGAACAACGTCGTGCCACCGGACCCCGAGGCGTCGAAGGATTATCAGGACTTGTGTCGCGTGCACATGGCGGCGAAGACGCCGAACACCGTCCCCGAGGGGGTGCACGGGAGGATAACGTCGTTGTCGAAGGAGTCCGAGCAGTCGCCCTCGAGCAGGTCGAGCACGTCCTCGTGGAGCGAGGAGCCCGCCCTGCACAACATGGACATCTCCACCGGACACATGGTGCTGACGTACATGGAAGACCATCTGAAGAACAAAGACAGGCTAGAGCAGGAATGGGTCGCCCTCTGCGCGTACGTGGCGGAACCGTGCGAGACGACGCTCGCCGTCCAGAAGGAGAACGTCGAGAAGAACAGATATCCCGACGTGCTGCCCTACGATCACGCGCGGGTGGTGCTCAACGAATTGTCGAACGCGGCGAGCAGCGACTACATCAACGCGTCGAGCATTACCGACCACGATCCGCGCAACCCCGCGTACATCGCGGCGCAGGGGCCGCTGCCGCACACGGCCGCCGACTTCTGGCAGCTGATCTGGGAGCAGGGCGCCGTGGTGATCGTCATGCTGTCCAGGCTGACCGAGGGCGGCGCCGCGATGTGCCATCGCTACTGGCCGGAGGAGGGCTCCGAACTGTATCACATCTACGAAGTTCATCTCGTCAGCGAGCACATCTGGTGCGACGACTATCTCGTCAGGTCCTTCTATCTGAAGAACGCCAGGACCGGCGAGACGCGCACGGTCACCCAGTTCCACTTCCTCTCCTGGCCGGAGGCGGGCATCCCCGCGTCGACGAAGAGCCTGCTGGAGTTCAGACGCAAGGTGAACAAGTCGTACAGAGGGCGCTCCTGTCCGATCGTCGTCCACTGCTCGGACGGCGCCGGACGCACGGGCACCTATTGCCTGATCGACATGGTCCTCAGCAGGATGGCGAAGGGCGCCAAGGAGATCGACATCGCGGCCACCCTGGAGCACTTGCGCGATCAGCGGCCGCGAATGGTGGCGACCAAGCAGCAGTTCGAGTTCGTCCTGACGGCTGTCGCCGAGGAAGTGCACGCCATCTTGAAGGCGCTGCCGCCGCAGCAGAACTCGCAGGAGAAGGAGAAGTAATCTAAAGAAAGTTAAGTTTTACGTTTTTTTTTTTAGTTTCTTGTACAAAACCAGCCTTGTACAAGAAACATTATTATTACCAACAAACTTACTTTGGACACTTTGTATATTCGCTTATTCGTTTTAGTATTCGGATTTTATTTAAATTTCCTATATTTATTTTTAATTCAAATTAATTCGAAGTTCAAGTAATTATTGGAAAACTATTTTATACCGTTTGTTCTGAGTGTGTATACAGAGTGTCCGTTCGGGTTAATTTGAGCATATCGTTTGAAATGACATTTGGACATGTCGAAACAACGCACGACAAAAACTTAAAATGCCTCTCAATGGTTTCCACGACTTCTACCACCTTTGTACACTTGGTATATAAATAGGGAGGATATGGTCCTTCTATAAAACTTGGTCTCAGTCGACGGGGAATTTTCTTCTGAACAAATTTTTCATAATCGAGTATAGGTCTATTTTGTATAGTTTTTGGGAAAAACTAAAATATCTCTGAAAACATGACTTAAGTCTATTGGTCAAAATGGTCCTTTGGAGTAAAATAGTCTCAATCGACATGAAATTTCATCCTGAATAAATTATTCATAGTAAACTATATGCGTAATTTGGTTAGTTTCCGAGTTATGGGGGTTTATCTTTCGGACACTTGGTATATGACGAGGTCAAAATGGTCCTTCCGTCGAACTTGGTGTCAATCGACGGGGAATTTTATCCTGAACAAATTGTTTATAATCGAATGAATGTCTATTTTGCTTGGTTTTTATACAGTGTGGTCTTAAAGCGTCTTCTTGACAATTTGACAGTTTCGGCGCGTCAAACGCCAGCGAATCAATCAAATTCGCGTGGAAACCTTTCAGGGGCATTGCGCACTCACGTTTAGTGAACGATTAACGAACAAGACGTCGCCCCGTGCGCGTCAAGTATTAATAGCATTAATTAAAACTTAAATTACGCAGCGAGTTATGCAACCGTGCTTCGTGTTGATGTCAAAACAAACAAATGAAATATCCCTGTATTGCTAATGTGTTTAGATGAATAACGATACGTCACGATAACATATATATTTTGTGTATGGATGTTCGTAATATATTTTTCGACGAGTTGTAAAGATGGCGGCGCGGGAGGTCGATCGCAAGATGGCGCTTATTTTTATCCGGATGAATCTATCGAATCGTTGACGCTTGCAGATACTTTAACACTTCGTTAACTCATTGTACGCGTTCATTTCAAGCGACGAGAGACTATTTTGAACTGTTGCTAGGTTAAACATAGGTTAGCGAGAAGTTTGGTTACGTTTCGGGAGGGCGCGGCGAGCGTGGCGAAGTTCAACCTCAAACTTAACCGATCTCTTATTATCAAAGCCTATTACGATTATAATTAAACGATTCTATTATTGTTAGAGTAGAAATAATCAAAAAAAGAAAAAACAATTGATTGTACAAGATGGCGGACGGACGGACGCGGGACGCGCGTCGCTTTGGTATCCAGCCTCCCGAGGCGACGCGCGCCCCCTGGCGGCGCTCCTGTCCGGCCACGCGAATGTCGCGAAACGACAACCGATCTCGAACGCGAAGACGGCGGGATTCATGACAAACGACTGATGTAACAAATGACGACACGCGCATACCCCAGGTAACAAATGAATTGATAAATATAACGATGTTACGATGCATATACATAAAGTCTATAAATCTTATCCTTAACCTACAAACGAGAAGAGTATTTTTGTCAAATTATAGCGCATGTGAACGATGTTACGATGCAATTATCTGAGAGCGCAAGATGGCGTCTGCTCGTAACCTAACTTAACCCAACTTGTATCTTTACGATTAACGGCCGCGTACATCGCGCGCGGCGCAAATGTCTGATATGATATGATATGATATGACACTCTGACACACTTGACTCTGATTACGATGTTAACCAATAAACAAACGAACAACACACGACATGATATATAGTCATAGTTAATGTATTTATGTAGACAAAAACGTATACAACAAAGAGAGCATCATCTGGTTTCAATTTTTTTCTCATTCCTGCAACGACTAGTCCCGTCTGAAATTTTTGCCATTTTTCGCTTCGGGACACATTGTATGCGCGAAACGGTCCTTCTATACGACTTGGTCTTAATGGACGGGGAATTTTACTAGGAACAACTTATTTATAGTCAAGTATTCGTTTTCGAGTTATGGGGGGTTTTTCTTTGGACACTTTGTATATTGCAAGGGTTCACTAGTCGTTCCACGTTTAATGGAAGTAATCTGGTTTTAATTTTTTTCTCAATCCTGCAACGACTAATCCTGTTTGGAATTTTGCCTTGAGACACACTGTATGTATGAAATGGTCCTTCTATACAACTTATTGTCAATCGACGCGAAATTTTATTAGGAACAAATTATTTATAGTCTAGTATAGGCCTATTTTGATTAGTTTTCAAGTTATGGAAGGGTTTTCTTTGGACACTTTGTATGTTAGAAGGATAGAATGGTCCTTCCATTAAACATGGTATCAATCGACGGGGAATTATATTCTCAGCAAATTATTCATAGTCAAGTAGGGGTGTATTTTGCTTAATTTCTGAGTTATGGGGGTTGGAAAGTTGTTAAAATCGGGACCGGCTTAAAAAATTGCACAAACTTTTTTTAAATATATTGTTTTGAGTAAATATAGATTTTGTTCCGAAAAATCAATAATTTCAATTCTTCAGTTTATGACCTTCAAGAGACCTTCGCAATATCCTTCCAGGACGTTCGCAAATTTCGAGCATTTTGGAATCGTTTAGCATACAAATCGTCGCGACGTTTAGGCAAAACGTTCTTGGGAGAGTCGATGCGGCGCTCGCGCGTCCCGCGGCGGATGTGGCTGCTGCGCAGGACGAAGGACGAGAATGGCGTATAATGACCGCGCGGCGCCGATTTACGAGATGCTGCGGCGCGATGAAAACCGTCGCCATGGCAACGCGCTGGGATCGTTCCGCCGCGCGGAACGCGCACGCGCAGCCGTTCAAACACACCCTGCGCGCACACACCGCCGCCGCCCCGAAATCGCGACGGCGACAGGGGGCGAGAGGACGCGTCGCCTCGGCGTCGATGTGTGCGCGCGGCATTCGGGTGGGATAGGAGACGCGCGCGCCCGCCGGCTCGCGCCTCGCTCAGTTCGTTCCGGAGGCGGCGAGCAGGAGCAGCAGGAAGGCGGCAGGCGCAGAGAGACGGTCAGAGACGGTCGACAATTGTGGCGGTAGACGCGGGCATTGTTCAAGTGTTTGTTTCGGCGTGATACACGACCGCACACAGTGTGTTCCGCAATTGTCCTGCGACAGGAACGGCAGGACGCTCGGCAGCAGGAGGAAGGTGAGTCGGAATGAAATTAATTCATTGTCTAGATCTAGAATATTCCAAGTGTGATGCACCCCTTCAAAAAGGTAGTTTTCAAACATCCTTATACAACATACAATGTGTCCGAAGATTTTTTTGCGAAAAAAAATTTAAAATAGTCTAAAATAACTTTAAAATAATTTTTAGCAAAAAATAATTTTTTATGTACAGTGTGTTCAAAATATACCAAGTGTCCGATTACCAAAAACAATACTAAATATCGTTTCTAGAAAAAAGAAAGATTCTCAAAAAATTTGGAAAAAAATGTATATACAATGTGTCCGGGGTGAAAGCACCCCCTAGAATATTTGTAAATCACATCCGACGTTCGGGCACTTCATTAAATTTTAATTGCACTCGTGTTGACTCGCGTCCGGGTCGTTCGGGGCTCTTCACATCCTTCTCACCCCCGCCCCCCCCTTCTCGAACAAACCCTAACCTCAACGCAACACTATCACACTAAAACTTACCCATAATATCCTTCCAACCCTTTTTGTCCGTTCCGCCCCTAAATGGGTTTTATTAGATAATTATTGCGCGTATTTATATTTCATACAGCGTGTTCGAAGTTGAGTCATGTTTCGAGATGAATCTGTACTCGTCCGTTGTTGACCGGTAGAGGGCGCGCGAACGTTGAAAGGTGGAATTGAAAAGGGGTTGCGCCCGGAGGGTTGCGTTAGGCGGGTTGAGCTTTGCGCTCGCCCTGCCCTGGGCTTTGCGGTTTTGCCGGATTGCGTTGATAACACGAAATAACTTTCCACTTAAGTTTTTATCTCGGCAACCCAACATGCAATCTCACTCCGTCAACTTCCCGCCACCGCCGTGGAAATCGCGCGCTAATTTCTAAATTAAATTTTAATTAATATTGCACAATTCGCGCACGCGATCTCTCCTATCGCCGCCACCAGCGTGTTAGTTAATTTTCGTTGCGCCTTTCTTTCGTTTGGTCGGCCATTGTTGGTTAATGTTGTACGGCGTAATGTTGGTTGCATACCTCGTCGACGGCGCAAGTTCTTCCAGTTTGTCGCGCTTTTTCAACCGGAATAATTTATCGCTCTCGCCGAGATTCGCCGCTCGGGCATTAGGCACGTTTCGGGCGATGCGTCGCGACGCCGGAAGAGGAAGAAGAACAAAGAAACGAACGCGCGGGGAAAAACACGCGGGAAGAGGAAAAGTTCGCGGGCGGGGGTTGGCGAAAAGCGCAAAAATGCATTTATCGACTGACCGAAACGAAAAAGCGTCCGGAGAGTATCGGCAGAGCGCGAGAATGATCTAAGAGCGGAAAGTTTTCCGGCTTGCGAAGTTTGTTTTCCCGAAAATATTTTCCTCGAAGATTTTTTGCCGAAATTATGAATATTTTACTTTGGAGGGTCATAAACCAGGTTAGAATTGAGATAAAGCGACAGTCTTTTCTTCCAGATCATAGAGAACATTTTCGGCTATTAATTAACGTCAAAATTATTAAAATCCAAGAGGAAGTTTAAAAGTTATAAACAAATTTATGCAAGGTTTCTGAGGAAAGGTTTCATTTTTGAATATTTCATTTTGGCGGCGCATAAAATAGGTTAGAATCGTAATATTTCGATTCTGTTTCTTTCTAAAACATGAAGAATTTTATCGTTTATCAATTTAACTCACAGTAATTAAAATATATTAACAAGTTAAAAAGTTATAAATAATTAAATACAAGCGAGTTATATAATTTTTGACCAAAAATCATCCACACTAATATTCGCATTTGGAGGGCCTTGAACTAGGTTAGAATTGAGGTAAATCAATCGGTTTTCTTTCTAAATTATATAAAATTTAATCGTCTATCAACTGACGTTAAAACGATTAAAATCCAGCAAAAACTTTATTAGTTACAAACAATTTACCAAAACTTGTTTTTCTCACAACTATTTGTACACTTCTAATTTTAACCGTTAATAACTCGGGTTAAAGTTAAAGTAAATTACACTTAGTATATGTCGAAATCAAGCCAGTTTAATTCTCTATTTATTTGTATAGACATCATCCCCCTAGAACAAAAACCCTCTGAGATATAGTCGTTTAAAAAGGATTAACACATTTTACTGCATGAAAAAGAATGTGTAAAGAATTTCTCAGATAAATCTCACACTTTGAACGTTCGCAACTTATTAAATGTCGGAACCTTATTCAATAGTTAATTTCTAATCTCTGATTGCGCGTCGTTTCATTTCGCCCGATTGAGCTTTATTGCCTTCACCTCGCCGCGCGCCAGTTGTTTTATTTCCTCCTCGTCTCGGGGCCGAGGAATAAAATGGCGGAGGCGGCGGCCGGCGCGGCGGAGGCGGCGGCGGGAACGCGCCGGGAAGGTTAGTCGATTCGCGGAGTCGTAAAAGCGCTCGTCGGCGGCGCGTATTTAAACTTGGAGCGGCAAGAAGTGGAGCAGGAATGCGGAGGAATCACGTTCGCCCCAACATGGCCGCGAGGCGTTGACCTTTTGTCATACATCCGGCGGCGGATAATAGAAGGGTTACGGCTATGGTCCTAGGATAAAAATATAGTTATAAAAACTATTGATTTCGGGCTTCAAAGGACGAAACGGGAATCAAGTTTGGGGGCATAGTACCGAGGCGGAGGGAAGATTTCTTTTATTGAAGTTTAAGGGGCTGCAGTATTGAGACTAACGCAGGGATTTTAATTATTTAAAAACCAATCTATAGCGACTTTAATCCTTTACAAACTGGTAGAAAATTTGCGAGAATCGATTACATAGCCAAAAACTTATAATTAATTAAATGTAACATTTCATATTTGAAGTTTAAAGAAGTTGTTTTGAGTTTTAATGACAATAACTTTGCCAAAACATTACTAATTCAATTTTTTTGTTTAGTAGATAATAGGCAATTAATTTTTCTATCTTTACATGTTTCATTTAGTGAAATCGATTGATAAACAAAAAAGTTATAGCCAAAATAACACGAAAAAGAAATAACTACTTATCGATGTTTCGAGCAGATTATTTTTCGATTTCAACTGTATATTACTTAACTAATCTTAGTAATATTTAAAATATTTGAACACAATTCGATAGAGAACTTAATTAGTTACATACTAACAGAAAGATTGTAGAATTTGGTCAATTTTCAAGAAAGTTATCAACAAATAAAAGAAACCTTACACAATTGCAAATCGGAAATAATTCTGTGACTTTAATTAGCAATAACTATACTAAAAGCAATAATATTATAATATTTTTACATATAAGTAGATCGAGAATTTATTCCTCTATATATTTTCGAAAAAATCAGTTAAATCCGTCGATAGACAAAAGAGTTATCGCTGGAAAACTAAAACATGTCCAGTGACACTTTAAACTGCTTCAAAAAAATAAGGGAAGAACTCCCTTAATTTTGTTCTTTTGGCCAGCCGCGGATTAAACAAAGCGAAAAATTATTATCCCCCGCCTCGCGCATTTCAATTTATTGCCTTCCCGTGCAGCCTCGCCGCCCCGCACGCGCGGACGTGGACGACACCTGCGTAAATTAGGAAATAAGCCAATTTGCGAAAGTGGGCACGACCGCGGCGGCGGCGGCGGTTGTTTTCATTATTCCGCTTTCGTCCCGGCCGAGGTCGCTTACCCCGAGAGCGCGGCTACTGGGGCAGCAACCCTCAGCGTCGCCGCCGCGCGCCGAGCGTAGGCAGCCAGTTGCGCGAGAGACGCGCGCGCCCGGAACGAGATCGGCGCGCAGCAGCCGGGGCGGCGGAGCTCGCACGAAGGGCGTGGCAGTTCTGCCCGGGACCGGCAAGCCGCCGCCGCCAGCCGCCGGCCGGCCGGGACGAGTTATGTAACGGGCGGAATTCGATGGAATATTTAGCAACTAATTTGGGCGCTCTTAGGGGTTAATTGTTTACTATTGTCGCTATCCAGGACACACTGTATGTAACAAATTAACAAATATACCATGTGTTCGAGAAATGTTTACAAAAATTCGGGAATATTGAAAATAGACAGTTTTTCTAATTTATTTATAAAAAATATATATATATACACTGTGTCCAGAGTACATACAGTGTGTTCATGATAAATTTTACGTCTTTTCAATAATCAAACCTTGCGCGGATGTTTTGTGACGTTCATAAGCTTTGCGGCTCAGCCGGAATTCTGGTACACCGGCTCGCATCCAAACCGGAAGTGTCGAGGCTGGTTGTCGCGACGAAAGTGAAAACTCAGAATTGAAGACGCCGAGGGCGTCATAAATCTCCGCGTCTCCGAAACATAAAAGGATAGCGCCGAAAACCCGGAAAATCGAAAACCGGAAAAGCGGAAAATACACAGCCGGAAAACCGGAAAACACTAAAGAAACTAAAGGCTAAGAAGTATTTATTGTCCGCAAGGGTCGTAAATAACCTGAGAGGATTTACCCGCGAAGACCACCCCTTTTAATTTCTCCACTTCGGACGCACTGTATGTGGGCGGTAACATCATCTGACACGTTATACTTTCATATTAAAAGCTCGCGACTCTTTTTTCGCCCTTTGTCTCCGTACGCCCCGCCCTACCCGAGTTATCCTGCCCGATGGCGGTGGCACGTCTTTCCGCGCGACCCGGCGCCTCCACCGAAATGTGATAAAGTGTCGCGGGGTGCACGGCGAAGTTTATAAAAGGAAAAGTGGAAGTTTTTCAGTTCATTCGACCCCCCGGATACATTTTTTTTTCCGAAAATTTCGGCAGGAAATTAAAAAAAACGCAGGGAAAATGTTTACGGAAATTCAATAATGAAAACGAGAAAATAAATCTCCTCGGTTTCGAGGGTGTTTAAAATTTATTGGTGCTATAGCCGCTCCACGAATCACCCCCAACCCCCGCCGTTCGACCACCCAGGGTGGAAATCACAGTGGCAGGAATAGACATAGAAAACAATACTCTCAAAGGTCTATTTTCTATCCTAGTTCGATGCGCAGGACGAGGCCGGATAGTGAAGGATATTACAGGACGAAGAGGGGGGTAAATGTTGGCTCGCCCGATCGCGCGATTAATTATTCGACGCGTTCGACTTCAATAACCACGCATCCGTACACTCTCGTCCCGGATCCTTAGCGCTTGGTCCTTGGTCATTAATCCTTAGAGCGCGCGATGCCCTGGTAATCTTTAAAGTCCTTTAAATTGTTGTCGCGGACTTTACGCCCGCTCGGACACACTGTATCTGCGTGAAGTGGGTTAGGTTTCGGTTTGTAGGTTAGGCAACAAATGACGCGGTGACATTTCGCGTCCGTGGACCTCGGCTTGTTGATATTTCGATAAGAAAGACGGAACGGAAGGACAATCAAAGGATGATGAAAGAAAAATAAGGTGGAGAGTGAGCAAGCGCACGTGGCGTGTGACTAATTAGTTTTTAAAATTGATACGAACACAGAATATCCTAGGAGTTGGGTTATTACAATCAATTTTTACTAAAACATATTTCTGAACGTCTTAAACGTTATTACAATTATGTTTAGCGCACATTTACTCGATTGCAGTCGAATGTGTGTAATATATTGGCGATTTGTTGTTAATTTTCAGGTTAGGTCGCGCCATCTACGCAGTCGTGCGCGTTCGGCAAGCGTCGGCCGGCGTTCGTGCAGCGTTCGGCGCGCGCTCGTGTCGCGGCGTTCAGTCTCGTTCGGCAGTCGGCGCCGTCCGGTCGCACCGTTCGCACTCCACACGCCGCATCGCGAATCATGCGTTCGCCAACTTAACCTCGCTCGTCGCTTAACCACCCTTCACGCAAGGATTATTTAAACACTCACCCGTAAACATTTGCCGGACACCCCGTCGCCGAAACAGTGCGACAAGCACGAACGTCGCGGTCGGTAGAGAAGTTTGATGGATTCGAATTCGGTGTCGCCCATGCCGGAGACGATGGCGCCCATGGCGGAGTTCGACAAGACGCCGCCCACGCCGCCGGAGGACACCGTGCCCATGGACGACCTCCCGCCGCCGCCCACGGCGGTGAGCATCGCCGAGGAGAAGGCCGCTGAAGCCGGGTGAGTCGTTTCTAACCTCTTTCGAATTTTCGTACTCACAGATGGCGCTGTGTTCGAAAGAAATGAAAGTAGGCGCGAAAGATGAGAAACGTAAATGGAAGAAAGCGTTTGCGAGCGCGATTCACATCAAACAAATCGCGCCAGTGAAAGTAATTAGTGCGAATGGCCGTCGCGCACCATCGGCGGCCATCTTGTTCGCGTCGTAAACATGACATAACCTCGTAAAACGCGGAGTTTCACACAAAAATGCAAATGCAAAGACAAAAATTTGCTTAAAACGCTGATAAATTGCAAATTTCGTCTACGAAAATGTTCGAAAGTCAACGACCCACGACGCGCGTATTTCGACCGTGTTTTGTGTGAGTTTCTATAAATAATTCGATTTGTTATCACTGCGCACGTGAGCGAACGTTCGGAAACATTGGCCGAGGTTCGAAAATGTCGGTTACCTAAGTAATGAATCACCTCGTAATTAACGCGCATTAAATATTCATCGATTACGCACAATATGGCGGCTGGAATCGAAAGGGTTGGGGTGGATGAGATGTTTAGCTTGAGTTTTCGCAGTAATTCGCGTGTGGCAAAAAGTTTTCCGCGGCTCGAATTTCCGGGGTTACTAATTATGTCCAGGTGTACGATATACAATGTGTTCGTAGTAATAATTGTTTCCTTATGTTTTTTTTTCTATCGGATTTCGTTTTGTTTGATTGTTTTCCTAACCGGCGGTATTTTTTGTGTCATTACCTACCGCATGCTCAATTAGCGTCTGGCTGGCCACCCTTTTCCCGCCTTCATTCCTCGTCGCCTTAATTTCACCCTCGACGGCGACCGGAACGCATTAAACGAGTGTGCGTCGTACTCGCCGCTCGCGCACGCATCAAATATGACAACAACGCCGCGTGTGCGGGAATAACACCCCCGGAATATGAAAAACGCGCAATGAAAGGTGGACAACCCTTTAATTACGTTCGCCTAGGTAGGGAACACGTGCGACATGTTTATTTGCTGTTTGAAAATTTAAGACGGGGCAAAATTAAGTTTCCGTTGTTTATGGTTATTGTACCTGGACAGACTGTATGTGAAGGACTAAATGGCCCTTCCATACAAGTTAGTCTTAATCGACGTGGAATTTAATTCTAAATAACTTCTTTATAATTAAGTATGTGCTTATTTTAGTTAGTTGTGGAGAAATGGGCGAAAATGTTGTTGGGATATGACTTAAGTCAAAATGGTCCTCCTATACAACCTTACCTTAATCAACGGAAAATTTAATTCTAAACAACTTCTTCATAATAAAGTATGTGCCTATTTTGTGTAGATTTTGAGAAATTGGCAAAAATGCACCTAAAAATTGACTTAAGTCAAAACAATCCTTCTATACAACTTTATCTCAATCGACGTAAAATTTAATTCTAAGTAACTTCTTTATAATGAACTATGGAGCTATTTTGCTCAGTTTCGTAGAAAATGCCAAATAAGTTCTAAAATTTATCCTTTTTGAGCAATTTAAACGAAAAATCCGTCAAATCACATTCCTGAAGGTGTGTTTTCACTTACTGATACTTCTATTCATCACTTACTCACATTTTGTACGTTTTTTCTTTTATTTGGGCTTAGGGAGTGTCTAGATGTCATAATTCATCATTTCCCCATCAATATTCGATTATAATCATAACGCAACGCGCTCCACAGTCAGTAAGACATTGACACGTCGATTCAGCCATCATTCAAACATTCCAACTCAATATCGAAACATCCAATGCCCTAATTTTACTCATTCCCTTCGATTTCCCTCCTAGTTACAACATTCTACGGTCCTGATTTATTTTCGGGTGCCCTCCATGATTTCCACACGTGGAAGGCGCCCTAGATTACTTAATACAAGCCCTAAATAACTTAACTCGCTCATAACCTAAAATAACCGACAAAGATATATCGTTCCTGTCATTTATTTATTATTATCCACATTACAGTTTCCTGTAATAGAAGACACACGTTTTCCAATCGGAATGGTTTTTATCGACTTCCGTTTTGTTTTCGAAGTGTCGAAACACGTGTCGACGGGTTACTCAATTGTTTACAATTGTTTACGCTATTCGCCGGCTTCGATTCGTGCGCCGGTTGCATCGAGAGGATGCGTTCAATCAAGACGACAAATTAAATTCAATTATATCATCAACTAGTATTTCAACGGCATTAACTAAACGCGTTGCGTTGGTTGCATACCATCTCAATCAATTGACATTACAACGTGTGTAATGGCATAGAAACTAATTGTGAACCTATTCTAAAATTGGTACATTTATTTTTATGGCAATAAATGATAAATATAAATAGCAATAATAACAAGTTGTAGTTTTCGTCCGTAATGCGTGCAATGTTGGTTGCCTAGGTTATAACAACACAGCTCGTTCGCGTCGCGTCGTCGTCGCTCACCGCGTCCCCCCGTTCCCCTCCCGCGCGCGCGCTCTTCCCTGTTCTTCCATTCTCGCGGTCTTCGTGCGTCTCCGCGGTCAGCTCGTCACCTCGTCACCTCCACTCGTCCGCTGCGCGCGCGCGCTCCGCAGTCCGCGCGCCTCTCGGCCATTCAGTTGTTTACGTCGTTCGGCTCGCGGCGCAACGCTCGCCGACTTGACCTGCGTCCACCTGCAACCTGTTTGTCTCTGGTGCACCTCCACTGCCGCCTTCGGTTGCGCCGGTTTGCAGTGCCGCGCGAATCGTTCGCGTTCGAAGTGCGCCTTTTCTCTAGGATTATCTCAAACAAAAGACTTAAGTTGTTTCGATCGACCGCGCGGAAGTTGAGCGATTGGCCGAGATGGGGAAAAATAAGATGCACACGCACACGTAAGTTTCGAAGCGCCATCTAACGGCGAATAGGCTACAAACTTTTTTCGGATTTTAATCTTCGTTCTATTCAAGTTACTTAACATAAGTAATGACATTCGTCTCTTAAGTCACTTTTGTAGAGCAGTTAACTCGAATATCGTAGACAAACATTTGTTAATTAATTTCCAAGAATTTACGACATATGTCAATGTGGCTTATCTTTAAGTGAGTTAACATGTAAGACTTAAGTCACAAGTTTCAGTCGGCGATAAGCGCGGTAATTGCATTCGTTTAATAAATTCCCGAGTTTGAACTTTACTTAACTTAAGTGATGTGACTTAAGTTAAGTCAAGTTAAAAATATTGCATTTCTGATAAATTTTACTTCAGAAAATAAGGATGCGTTTAATAAAAGTCAATATTTTTGACATTTTCTATGCGCCACCTATCGGTGAGTAGCTCTGAAAATTAGCGCTGTTGCTCGGATGCTTTTCGGCAAATGCAAAATGCAATTCGGCGTGCGTCGAAGTTGGCGAATATTTAGTGGATTATGCAATCGATGAAAATACCATCGTCACTTTCGAACACACGGCGACGCGAGAATTCGAATCGAGCGGAGCGGAGAACGCGCGCGAGAGAAATAATTAACAATAATAAATGCCGGCGCACGATTGTAAACACGAATCGACGCACAGCGCACGACAGGTTCTCTGATGTCATGCGACTCCATCTTGAACCATGCTCAGTCGGTTGCGATATCAATGCTAATTCGCATTCGCTAAATGTCTCCCGAATAATAAAAAAATATATTTGAAAGTGACTTCTATAATTAGCTGTTTTACTAGTTGGATTTCGTGGATTTCGCTTGAGGGCACACTGTATGTCTCGAAGGACAAAACAGTCCTTCTATACAACTTAGTCTCGATTGATAGAAAATTTAATTCCGAACAAATTTATTATAGTGAAATATGTGTCTATTTTGGTCAGTTTGGGAGATATGGGTGAAAAAGGTATTGAGAAGTGACTTAAGTCAAAATGGACCTTCGATCCAATTTGAGCTTATCTGACGTAGAATTTAGTTCTGAACAACTTATTTATAGTTAACCATACTTCGATTTTAGTTTGTTTTTGAGAAAAACAAAAAAAGTTGCAATAATTTTACTTAAGTCACTTAAAACATAATAGGTGATACGATGCTTCCATACAAGTTGGTTTCAATCGATAGAATATTTTATCCATAATACACTATGGGCCTATCTAGGTTAGTTATACAGTGTGTCTCTTAAGTTTTTGAGGTTAATTTAGCCGGAGAAATGGCCGCCCACATAGATGGCATTTGTTAACACGATGTAAATGATTGCGTTTAAATCGTCAAACCGGAAGTCACGATTGAATGGACGTGTTGAGCGTTGTTGTCGATCGTTTCCTAACGACGAATGAAGCGTTAAGAATATCAAGCCACAAATTGGACAAAATGGCGGAGATAGAAAGGAGAAACATGGAGAAAACGAAGAAAACAAAGCAAGTAAAATTGGAAAGTGTTCAAAATTAAATTATTGATCAATTTTTATGTTTTGACTGTTTTGACAATGAATCAATAGATGGCGCCACTCGATGTCACTGAATGGCTGTTTTCAGCGTAATTATTTTGTTATTTCCGCCATCTGCAATTGCAGGACGTCGATTTATGTTGTTCTCGCTGTTCATATGAATCACACGAATCGATTGTGTTAATTATCGCGCTCGCTAATTACGCGAGCGAGTTTTGCCGCGCGTCGGGTAACTGTAAACGCGACGCAATGCGAAATATGTAACGAAAGTTAAAATGCAAATGCGAGGAAAAGGAAAATGGGATTAATTAGCTTCTAGCGGTACTCGCGCATAAATCGCTGCGCATTCAATGTGTCACGACGAATGCTTGGAATGTGGAGCAATGAAAACCGACTTGGAATGAATTCACTTACCGTTGGCAAGATTTGATATCGGAACACATTGTATGTCGTCGAGGGCAAAGTGGTCCTTCCATATAACTTAGTCTCAATCGACAGGGAATCGAATTCGGAACACTTTTTATATAATGCACCGCAGGTCTATCTCTCTTAGTTTTTGTGCAGGGCGTCTTTAAAGTTTTTAAGGTTAGGTTACGTGTTGAGCTGGTTGCCTGTGTGTCTGGAACGCGCATAAAACGGTGGGAACTATTCGTAGCTATGATAATGATGACAATCGCACGCCGCCGCAGGGACAGTGACCCGCCATGTGCGATCGGGCGCACGCCGATGCATTAATAATAACGCGCGTCGGGGACGCTAATCGGCACGAAACTGGGGGAATCCCCTGCGCCCCGCGACGCATCGAACGCAAACAAAGGACGCGGACGCGACCGGAAACAGAAAGAAAACGCAGCCCTTGCATAAGTTGTCGACTGCATTTTTAATGTTGACGAAGCGCCACCGTGCAACATCGATTAGCGGCCATCTTGGAATGAAAAGCGACGCGAAGAGAAACATGTTACGAGAGGTCAAGACGAACAAAGAAAATCTAGTTAAAATGTCGTTATGGGAATATACAATGCGTTCAAAGAATATTTGTCGTGGGAATAATTTTAAATGTTTAGGAATGGGATTTTAATTGTTTTTTTGGGAGTATACAATGTGTTGCGGTATGACAAATGAAACAAATGCGGCGTGTAATTGGAAGTCGTGAACACGTGGTTGCATACGTTTTCCATCGCCGTGACAAAAACTTTTCCGGTGCGGGGAAACTCGGCCGAACGAGCGTGTCGGATAAATTACGTTATCCACCGCGCATTTGTTGCTTAGTCACTTGTTTGCACGCGCGTTTTCGTGTTAATTGTTTTTTATGGTTTACTGCCGTCGGACACGTACAATTACAGAATGTGTTTGTGGCAAATTGACTAAGTAATGCATTAGATCCTGTTTTTATTATTGCGATAAGTCAAAATGGCGGGAGAGCGTTTTTTACGCGTTGTGGGAAAACTAAGCGAGATAGACACATGGTCTATTATAGAAATTGTGTTTAGATTTCGATTCCCCGTTGATTGAGACCAAGTTGTATAGAAGTGTCGTTTTGACTTAAGTCGCATTGGAAAATGTTTTTGCATTTTTCCTCAAAACTAAGCAATATAGTTTATTAGAAAAATTTCGTTCAGAATTAAACTCTACGTCGAGTGGGATCAAGTTTCATCGTAGTGCTGTTTTGACTTAAGTCATTGTCGCGCGCGTTTTTCAACTTTTCTCCACAACTAAGCAAAATAAACACATAGTTCATTATACAAATCTTGTTCAGAATTAAATCCGCCGTCCATTGACACCAAGTTGTACAGAAGCATCGTTTCGGGATCTTTCATACAGTGTGTCATTAATGATGGAATTAGTAATTTACTCACCTTTCTCACGATTCTTTGCTCCTCTTGCGAGACATTATCGAGATTTGCTAAATTTCTTGCATACATTTGACCGACCATTAAGTCACTTAAGTTAAGTCGAGATTCTTCACATTGAAATTCTTGCGGAGAGATATTTTTATTTGGCGAAATAAATATTTTATAGCCGAACGAGGAACGATGATTAATTTGGTTTTAGACGATTTGTTAACATTCTCGGCGTTCGTACGCTTGAGACCTTTAAAGATGGCTTAAGTCCAGTGCCGAATCTTCGGCGGCTTTGAATGCGCCGGCAGAGTTTTGAAAGTTTCAAAGTCGCGTTCGGTTTTTGTCTCATGTTTGACACACTAACGGTAGATTTTCTACTTCGCGCTCGCGCCTGACCTAGAAAGAATTCACTCGGATCTTCGGCCAATCTTGCGCGTCGATTGTGGGCTCTTGAACGCTTTGACAAGTCGAGGCGATGCATTAAACGCTGCATACCAACTACCCACTTAAGTCACGTATTGAATTTGAAGTAGTTGAAACGCGGAAATTTTTATTCGAAAGAAATTAATTATAACCGAACACATTGTATGTTACGGTATAAGTGGTCCTTCTAATCAACATGGACTTAATCGACGTAGAATTTAATTTTGTACAACTTATTTATAATAAAGTTGGTGTCTATTTCGCTTTATTTTTGAGAAAAATCCAGAAATGTGTTTTAATTTGACTTAAGTCAAAACGGTCCTTCTATACAACTTGGTCCCGATCGACGTAGAATTAAATTAGGAACAATTTTTCCATAATCAACCCCAAGTGTATTTTCAATGGTTTTCGAGAAAAACTCAAAAAATATCGGTAACACGGCTTAAGTCACTTTAAATCTAGTTAATCTACGATTGTGACGTCACGTCCGTTAATTTATGAATTGTTCGAGTTCATTCGTGACGCGAGCACATCAATTAATGTGTGGGAACATTTATTTCGGCATCAATTCAAACAAAAACGAGAAATTAACATGTCGGAACAAGTGACTCAGCATCGAGTCGCGTTGGGAGCGATGGCGGCGATAAATTGGAACGAATTGGTTGATTAGTTTAATCAGCCGCGCGGTGCGGCCATTTTGCGTTTTCGATGCGAACAATTAGCCGGCCAAGACGCGCCGAAAACTTTCACCACTTTTTCCACGTTGTTGTTACGATGAAAAGTTTAATAATATGTATATTTTCTGCTCCGTCGGTCGCAACTTGCGCATGCGCGTGCCCGCGAGCAGTCGATTGTAAAAGCGATGCGCATTGTTCCTTTTAAACTGGTGCGAACGTTGCAAAGCATTGCGCACGTTTAAAAATCGAAACCGAGAGATTTCACTCGACAAGATGGCCGCCGACGGACATCCCACGCCATCTAGCGGAAACTTTCTTCTTACCTTCATATCTCGCTCATTTTGACTTGTCGGAGATGCGTTTGCGTGCAGTGCCTTATTGGTGGATGAGCAGAGTCCGAAAATGGGCTAGATGTAGGCAACCCAATATGCTCATAAAAAACGCCTCGGAGCGCGAGTGGGATGACATTTCAAGTCGGCTACGCCTTCGAACTTCGACCGACGCGAATGGTTAAGGAAATGCGGTTGCGTTTCGCAACGTCTGGGCGTGCACCGCATACAGTGCGTTCATTCGCATTGTTGGCGCGGTCGATGAGAACGTGCACGTGAACGGCCGGCCTAGATAAATAAATTCACGCGAACGATCGAGTGGGATTCGGGCGGGAACGCGCGCGATTGTGAAGTATACCATGCGTCCGGAGTGGGCCGTCGGATATCGCGACCGGATTATTTGTTTACTGTTTTCTCGCTGCGGCTGGCACGATGGCAATTATAAATGCGGCGCGTTGTGCGTCGTGCGCGCGCGTCAAAGTCACGTTCCGTGATTTATTTATCGTCTCCATCGAGCCGGCGAGTTTTGCCTATTAGCGGGCGGCGTTGCACAATCGCGCAATGCACCTTGCCTCCGCGCGGCTTTGTTGTTAGTGTGGACGCGCTAATGAAGACTGAACGTGCGATTTAAGTCGACTTAATCTATAATCCCACATAACTTCAGGATTCACCTTGGAGATATTTGTTATCTTTCTATTATCCATCGTATCTCTAGTATGACGGTTCGAACAGATTGTATATTAAATTGGCAAAATGGACCTTCTGTATGACATGGTCTTAATCGACGCAGAATTTAATTCCAAACAAATTTTTTATAACAAAGTACACGTCTAATGTGCGCGGTTTTGGATATAATCGCGAAAATGTGTTTCACCTTGACTTAAGTCAAAAGGGTACTTTTTTATAAGTTGGTCTTAATCGACGTAGAATTTCACTCTGAATAAAATATTTATAGTCAACTGTGTGTCTATCTCACTTGGTTTTTGAGAAAAACAAGGAAATAACGTAAGTAACGTTACTTAACATTCTATAACGAAGTTAAATATATTTATTTCGAAGAAAATACCTTCGCCGAGCCGCGTAATTTATGTTAACTTTGGTATTAAGCGCGCTTGTTGGATTTGCACGCTTAAGTCGACTTGAAGTTTACTTAAGCGCACTTTAAGCACGCGGTTTGAGTGTGAACTACAAAATACTAAAATATCATCCGGTTACATCGTAAATCGGCGAGATTACACTTCCTAGCCGCGTCTCGCTTTGTTTTCTTCGCGCCATCGGTTCGCGCGTTTTGTTGGGTTAAGAATTTCGGTTGCGTCGGCGGCGCTTCGTGATGTTCGTGATTTCGACTACTTTCATTCTCGCCTAGGAAGACATTTAACGATCCGAGTAGATGTCAATAATTTCATTTCACGATTTCCATGTTTTCCCGCTTTGAACACATTGTATATCCATGGGACATTAGGGACCTTCTATACAAGTCAATTTCAATCGATGCAGGATTTAATTCTGAACATTTTTTACATAATTAACAATTAGTCTATTTTCATTAGTTTTCCTAGAATTCGAGAAAAACGACCTATAACACACTTAAGTCACTTGAGTTGCGTTTATTTGTTTTACATCCGCGTCATAATGACCACCAAGTTTGGAATGTTCACTCCCTGACCTAGTGGCATCCCTTTTAGAGTTTTGTTTAGAGAATCCGGATTTGATACAGTGTGTTCAAAGTGTTTACCTCAACACTGGAAACTCTAACCTAAAAACCTTAAAAATCGTTTGTTTCCTTGCCATCCGACTGTGTTCGGATACGTTCGCTCGCTGTTGATCGACGAAGGAGAGGACGCAATCTGCCCTCGAGTGGCCGGAGTTCAATTACACTCGACGCGTCGCCCGCCGCCATCTTTCATTTCCTGCGCGCGCGCGTCTCTTCTTCGGCCGCTCGTTAGACTTGTTTTTTGCGCTCGCCGTTCGCGTTGCCGGCCCGACCGGCGCTGACCAAGAGAGCCGAGGCGCGCGGCGCGGCAGCGAAAGACCTCGAGATGAAAACGCCTCGGGAAATTAAGTCGAAGAAAGGTGAAGCGAGCGGATGGACGTAAACACTCGCGGTGAACCTAGAGACAACGCGGTCGGCTCTACGCTCTGCTATGGGTCAATGATTCTTCGGTTTCTTGAATCGTCTAGGCCCCGGCTTCTTGACATACAGCGTGGCCGTCGACCACAAGTCACTGCATACTTCTTAAAAATAATTTATTTGCGTTTGGCACTTTAATATATCCTACATATTTAATAAAAATTACTTTGAAGTAATTATGAACACATGGTATATAACGAGGCCGAAATGGAGCTTCTATACAACTTGATCTCAATCGACGTAGAATTGAATTCTAAACAAATTGTTTATAATGAACCATGTGTCTATCTTGCTTAGTTTTGACGTTTTGCGTCATTTTCGGAGAACTGTCAAAATTTGCAATTTTCGAGAAAAAATGTTCGATGAGATTGTCACTATTCTCGTGATCATCGGCGTGGATATACTAATCTACTATTTAAAATCTTAAAATGGCTTTGGCCGTCGTCCGAAGTAACTTATTCTAAGTACGACTTAAATAATTACCGCAATTTCCGACATTTCGCAGGCACAGAGAGTACGAGGAAGAAAACGAATGGGGCTGCGGCAGCTGGTTGGAATACACCTTCGTCGTGATCATCGCCAGCGTCTTGCTGCTGGGCTCGCTGGCCCTCACGCTCTTCTGGGTCATCTACTACCAGGATGGGTTCGCGTGGCGCGAGGACATCAAGAAGCAGTTCAACCTGCATCCGGTGCTCATGGTGGCCGGCTTCATCACTTTCAGCGGCTTTTGTAAGTGCGGCTCACAATTAGTTAACTGTAACGCTCTCGGACACATGGTATATAAGTGGGTCGTTAGGGTCCTTCTATAGAACACGAGCTCAATCGACGCGGGATTTGATTCCGAGCAAATTACTTATAATGAACTACGGGCGTGTTTTGCATGGTTTTTACACAGGGCGCGTCGGAAGTTTTTAAGTCGACTTAAGGCTCGATTGTTTGAGCATGGAGTCTGGCGATAAAGATTATCTTAATATCTGAATTCATCCGAGTTATCAGTGGTAATCAACGACATCCTTTCCGCGAGCGAAATTCGCATGCGCAGTGAGCAAATTGTTAAATAACACCCGGATGGCATTGAATGCGCGTGCACACAATTGTTTTATTAAATTCGGCCGGCGTGCATTGTATAACCGTGTGGTATCCTTGAATGTGCGACTTAAGTCACTGAAAATCACATTTACACACCTAATATAAAGGAAATGTGTGTTTTCAACTTCCGACCACACTGTATACAGAAAAGGTCGAAACGGCCCTTCTATACAACTTGGTCCCGATCGTTAGAGAAATAAATTCTGAACACTTTGTATATAATACACTAGGGGTCTATCTTGGTTACTTTTGCATACAGAGTGTTAAGAACATTTCGTGGTGGGGGTGATCGTTGCGGATTACACGAATTTCACTCACGTCGAGGGAGAAATCTACGTTTTTCACCTTTCGATTGTGCTCTGCGCATGCGCGACTAATTGCGCCATATTCTTTGCGGCAAAGTGGAACGCGAAAAGCGCTTTTCTAAAACGTGCGCGCCGCGTTGCTTTGATTAGGACGCCATTTTATGCACCGCACGAGTGAGCGCCGGCAGCGAATCGCGCCGAAACTTGTCGAAGAGAAACCGCGCGTCGTGGTCCACATTCAAATCTAGCGTAGAAAATAGAATCGATTATTTATCGCTTTGAACGCATTGTATAC
>JARRAA010010504.1:0-11970 GCA_030557295.1 Ecitodaemon sp. MM-2014 | reverse complement strand
CTCGAGATCTTCGACGTCCGAGAATCGCCGAGTCACCACTCGTTGGCGCCATCTCCGACGTGTCTTAAGTCGGCTCGGCTCGTCTCCGGCCGAAGACGTGAAAATATCTCCGAATCACTGCGATTTATGAATTCCGCGTCCGGCCAAGGGTCGAGCGCCGATCGCGGCGAAATCGACGAAATATTTCATTCCTTTGTAAACACGCGCTTATTAATAATTCCGGCGGGCGCGCGCGAAAGAAAGCGGCGCCGTAATTGAATTACGCTCTCTCGAAGGGTGGCTGCCGCTCGCGGTGCTTTGTGCTTTTCATTTGGGCTGTTCATTTTTGTCGTTGTCGGCACTTATCATCTCTTTGTTCCAGCGGGAGCGCGCCTCGTTCACGCACGCCGCTGCGCGTATTCATTTATTAGTTAAATGCTTTGACGTTTCGGATAATAGGGAAATGGACTAAACAATGCGATTTAATGATTGTTTCATTTAAATCGTCGTTTATTCGGCTGCCCACAACAATTCGGATGATGATTCAGTTCGCTTTAATTTCCTTTCGTTGCGCGCGGACGAAGAACAAAACTCATTCGTTTCGATGCGCACAATTGATATTTTAATTATCATTTTGTTTTTTCAGGGCGCAAGGCTATAACGAACCACCAGTTTTTCAACGAGATTAACAAGATTACATCATTTAGGACGTAATCCAAGAAACAGAATCGACTTAATTCATAAAATAGCTTTGATATGAATTTTTCAATGAAAAGTTTCTAAAGCCTCATAAAAATGAAGCGTTGGGAATAAATAATCACTCAATGCCGAAGCCAAAGTTCACTTCAAACGGAGAGAGGGAGTTTTTAAGACAAAAATATCCGATCCTTGTTTGAAGAGGAAAATGTGGCGGGCAATCGATGCGAAACGTGTTTTCATAGCTCGTCGACGCGTCATGTGTTCAATGAAAAGTGGTTTAATGCGAAACCATCGAAAGGTGGCAGGGTCCGCTAGAGTGCTGATCGCCGCGACGCAATGCGAGGGTTGATTAGGTGGAAAAGCAAAATATTTACGTTGAGCATTTAAATAGCCGCGATGTGTACCGTCCTCGCTAAGTAGCGCTCGTCGCCCTCCTGCCACCCCGTTGTTTGCCTACGCGACCAAACTGACACAAGCAAAACAAACGCGCAGCGCATCCCGCCGCATTGCGTCGCACGCCGGCAAGTAGGCGACCCCCAAACGCCGCTCGCGACAGTTCTCGTTTCGGTCGCCGACGCACCCGTCCCAAATGTCCGAGCCAAATGTCGAAATCACCAGTGATAACACGCAAAGCAGTACGTAGCCGCCGCCCCCGGCTCCTCTCCCCGTAGCAGTAGAGACGCGTTCAAAGATATCTCGCCTTGCTTGCAGTGTCGATGCGCGACGAGGCCGTCGGGGTGAAGTCGTACTTCGAGAGGCCGCCGCCCGTCTTCGCCGAGGTGCACAAGTGGTTCAACGCCGTCGGCGACGACAGGCGCGGCGGGCGCGTCAGCCACAAGGAGCTGCAGAGCGCGTTCGAGGTCTTCCAGAATCGGCACTTCTCGGAGAACGTGTGCAAGTTCATCGTGCGCCTCTTCGACCTCGACAAGCGCGGCGGGCTGGACCTCAAGGAGTTCGAGCAGCTGTACTACTACATCAAGCAGTGGGTGAGCGCCTTCCACGCGTTCGACTACCAGCGCACCGGCTATCTCGACGAGGAGGAGTTCGCCGGCGCGCTCAACCATCTCGACATCAAGTTCAGCCCCGAATTCGTGCGCTATCTCATGAAGCGCTCCGACCCCACCAAGGAGAAGATCGCCCTCGACGGCTTCATCATGACGTGCATACAGATTCAGCGCTACACCGAGGAGTTCAAGCAGCGCGACGAGAACTTCACCGGCGAGATCAACCTCAAGTACGAGGACTTCCTCGAGATGATCCTGAAGTGCATGTAGGCGGGGCGCGGACCGCCCCCCAGTTCGGGAGGTCGAGATTTTCGTTTTCTTAATTCCACACGTGACGTGCGCAAAATAAACGTGACTTGACATGTAGATGTCGTCACCAAACGCGAGACCATGTGAAACTAATCACCTGTTCCGCCCCGGCGCGCCGCTAGTTTTAATCGCTTGTCACAACGTTGTCCTTGCGGCTTAGGATCTCATCCGAAAGCTGAAACCAAACTATGCGTTTTTGTATCGCCGCCAAAGCCACTTAGCCGGCAACTAATGGCAACGCTTCCGCTAACCGAAAGTTAACGTTTTCGAATGTTGTTCGGCCGCGCGAGGGGGGCGGAGAATCGAGCGGAGTAATGCGAAAGTTGCTGCCGCGCATGAATAAAACATTTTTCTGTCCCGGCGCATCCGCCAACTTCGCAAAGTATGCGCAATCTTCGGGCGCAAGTTCGCGCGAACCTCTTCGGGCTTTCAGTTTGTGTTATGATTTTAATTTTAAAGTTTGCCCGTTTAAAATTCCCTCCCGGAGTGCGGTTTCGAAACTAAAAAACGCCGATCGAGTTTAAGACCATGGTGGTTAGTTAGGTTAAGTTAGACGAACGTAACCTAATCAATTTGTTTTCCCGTAAACCTAACTTAACCTAACCTAACGATCTTCTTTGTCCAACTGTGCCGACGCTTTGACGCAGAGTGCGGTTTTGTAAATGGAAAATCAAATTGAGATTAAGGTCATGTTTTGGCGGTTAGTTAGGTTAAGTTAACCTAACCAACTTTTCTGTCCAACTGGATTGACGCTTTGACGCAGAGTGCGGTTTTGCAACTGAAAAATCTTGTTGAGATAAAGATTATGTTTTGGTGGTTAGTTAGGTTAAGTTAGGTTTACCTAATTTAACCTAACCTAACCAACTTCTTTGTCCAACTGTGCCGACGCTTTGTCGCAGAGTGCGGTTTTCCAACTGAAAAATCTGATTGAGATTAAGACTTTGTTTTGGTGATTAGTTAGGTTAAGTTAGGTTTACCTAACTTAACCTAACCTAACCAACCAACAGTTGTCCTACTGTGTCGACGTTTTGGCGCAGCGTGCGTGATTGAGATTAAGACTTTGTTTTGGTGGTTAGTTAGGTTAACTTACCTAACTTAACTTAACCTAACTAAATTCTTTGTCCAATTGTGTCGACGCTTTGGCGTAGCGTGCGGTTTTCCAACTGAAAAATCTGATTGAAATTAAGACCATGTTTTGGTGGTTAGTTAGGTTAAGTTAGGTTTACCTAACTTAACTCAACCTAACAACTTCTTTGTCCAACTGTGTTGACGCTTTGACGCAGAGTGCGATTTTGCAACTGAAAAATCTGATTGAGATTAAGACCATGCTTTGGTGGTTAGGTTAAGTTAGCTAAACCTAACTTAACCTAACTAACCAACTTCTTTGTCCAATTGTATCAACGTTTTGGCGCAGCGTTCGGTTTTCCAACTGAAAAATCTTATTGAAATTAAGACCATGTTTTGGTGGTTATTTAGGTTAAGTTTAACTAACTTAATCTAACCTAACCAATTTCTTTGTCCAACTGTGTCGACGCCTTAGCGCAGAGTGCTGTTTTACAACTGAAAAATCTGGTTGAGATTAAGATCATGTTTTGGTGGTTAGTTAGGTTAAGTTAGGTTTACCTAATTTAACCTAACCTAATCATCTTCTTTCTGATTGACTTTGTTTTGTCACCAACTAACCACATTTGGTGGTAAGTTAGGTTAAGTTAGGTAAACCTAACTTAACCTAACCTGCGTTGAAAATTTCCAAGAGAAACTAAAAGTTACTGATTGAGATTAAGGCAACGCTCTAGTACCGTTAACCTAACCTAACCTAACCTAACCACTTTTATCTAAAAATTGTAACACACGATATTTTGTAAATAAACCTCAAACACTCCAACAATTTGGTTGTTTTAGGATGAAATTGTGGCGTTGCAACTTTGTAGGCCTGAGTAACCGAAATGGTCATTATTTAGGAAACCGAGGAGGCTTTAGGAATGAACGTCGAAACGGATAGATCTCAAAATCGTCAGTCAACTTCGAGACCCCTCGCCCAAACTCGCTCAACTTGGCGCTGGCGCGGCGATGGCGCAAAGTTCGTTTAATATTCATCGGGCGTCCATATGCAAAGCGTCCGTCTGTCTCCGCTCGCTCTGCCCTCGCGCTGATTCGTTTCGCGCCAAATAAATTCGAGCCCGTCTCACACGGCACCGAATTTCGTCGACCGTCGCCATCGCCGACGACCGTCAAATCCCAGCACTCTGCGTCCGCGCATAATTACCGGTATTTATCAATGCGCGCCTCCTGTAATTACCGCGCGTTCGGACTTAACGCCTCGACCAACTTTGACCAACATTTCGGCGTCGAGCGTCGCAATCGCGCCGGCACCCGCCCAGTAGCTGATTAATCTCTTAAAACGTTAGGAGCGTCGCTCGCGAGGCGCATCGTTAGAGTTTCCACTCATGGAAAACCCGGATTTCGAAGGTCGCAGCTCCGGGGACAGGAGGGTCGCGTGAGACGTGCTCCCGCAGTCGGGATCGCTTAATTCCGGCAGCGCCTGCTGTGTCAACACCGCCGCGGTCCCGCCGATTGCTTGCGCAAACATGATCTCGGGGTGTAATTGCCCGCGCAATCAATGGCGCTCCGAAATTTCGCCCAAAAAAGCGCCGAGCCGGTGAAGCATGCGCGGCGCACAAAAAACGACTCGAAAGCCGAGAACGCCGAGGCGCGCGCGTTGTAATTACGAGCGGGCCCATTTCGCTATCTCGGCCGCGGCGCGGCCGATCTCCGAAAATAATTATCCTAAAACGTCGATGTATCATTGCCGGTGCGCGCCCGTTTAGCACCTCCGGGGGCCAGCGCGCCGCTGATCCCGCCAATTACCGACTGTAAATTAGGGCAGAGATAGCGCCGCGGATGACAAGCGCGCGGCGGAGGCGTCCATATTCATTTCGTCCGAGGACGCTCGCGACGGCACAATGGCAGCGGGCGGCAGCGATACCCCGCCGCCGCTTAATGTGTCGGAGGAAATTACATGGAGATATCATTCCGCCTCGAGGCGGCGCGGAATGCCTCGATTTCCACGGCGATATTAATGTTTTATGTTAATTATCGCCTCGGAGCGCGAATGCTAATGCGACGACGCCGATAGCAATAAACAATTTCGAGCCGAGAGCCGAGCGACGATTTCTGCCGAAGCGCGCGCGACGCGTCCCGCGATGAAGACATCAGCCGTCGACGAATGGACAAATGTACGACCAATTAGAATGGAATGTTTATTGGCGCGCTGATTGTGCAAAACCGCAGTCGCGTTCGGCGCAGTTCTTACAAAGCGCGACAAAAACGACGGCCAATTACGCGCGGCACCTAAATGGGTTCGCGCGCACTTTTCGGACACGTCCGTCGGATGCATGTCGAAATTTCCAAGTGACCTTGGCATAATCCCCGCTTCTAGCAACGGCGGAACAAACTTAAGAATCAAGCGAATTCATCTGCATCGCTTTGTAGAATTGAAATATCGGATTGTGTAATCCATATAGATATGGTTATGGTTATTGTTCAATAGAACCGAGTGGCGAAGGATGCTAACGCGCCGAGACAATGCCAATAATTGGCGCTAACGTCGGACGGCGAGGATTTTAAGCGAACACAATGAGCGCTTAGGCGGACGTTTCGATTCGCTTCGATTTGCTGCGACACGTTCTCGACGTCGATTGCGGCGTGATGCCGCCACGTGAATTATGTCACCCTCGCCGCTAATATTTTTAGATTTTAATTGCGCGACCTGTCGCGCGCTTCGGCGTCAGGTGGAGACGCGAAGAGGCGCGACATGTGCGAAGCAGCGGCAATTGATTTGCGATCGCGTCAATTGTAAAACTGAGCCGAACGTTAGGATTTCGACTTTTATTGGGCCGGGGTACCTGCGGCGAGGCGCGCCGGAATGTGAGATATGTATCCGTTTATGTTTTGGGCAGTAAACGTCAAAACCTCGGAACCGAAAGGTCGATAAATCAAGCGGCGATGTTCGGCGAAGGATTGGTATCGTCCGCGGATGGAGGTCCGTTCGAGCTTGGGAGGCGTCGATAGCTATGGTGGTGGTAAGGGGGCGCAGGTAAGTTTAGGTGTGAAGCAGAGACATGTGTTTTATAGTCGTAAAAGCGGTAATTATATTGTAATACGAGTGGAAACGCGTTGTAGGGGCAGGGTGCGTGATAATCGTGTGTAGCAAGGTGGTAATGATGGAATTGGTGGACGAAATGAGTTCGTGCGATGTTACCCAGACGGTGGTGAATCTTGTTGATTCAATAAATACATTCCAAGATGGATGGGTCAAAGTTAAAAACTGTGTTAAGGGGTTAGAAGGGATGATTTCGTGATGATAATAGATGGCTCCACTAAGCCATCGATCCTTGACTGTCTCTACGCATACATGGTTGCCTATACATAAAATATTAGCTTGAGTACTAAGTAATGAGCGTTTTTCTTCATTAAAAACTCGAACAATTAATCAATTATTGCTAACGATCTTCTGCCACCGTTCGGCCAGTTTGTCCATGCCCTTCCGCCGGAAATCAACTGGCCTGGACTCCAAGAAGTCGAAGAGACAATTCTGTCAGAAACAAACGGTCATGACTTATTACTCAAGCTAATAAATGGTTGTAAAAGCGGTAATTATATTGTAATACGAGTGGAAACGTGTTGGGTAGGGGCAGGGTGTGTGATAATTGTGTGCAGCAAGGTGGTAATGGTGGAATTGGTGGACGAAATGAATTCGTGATGTTACCCAGACGGTGGCGAATCTCGTTGATTCAATAAATACATTCAAAGATGAATAGCTCATAGACTATTTGGGATGACAATAGATGGCTCCACTAAGCCATCGATCCTTGACTGTCTATACGTGTACATGGTTGCCTATGCATGAAATATTAGCTTGAGTAATAAGTAGTAAATTCGACTGTTTCACAACAAATATGAAAACAATTTAATCAATTATGTAATCTCTGTTATTGCAAACGATCTCCTGCCACCATTCGATCAGTTTGTCGATGTCCCTTTATCAGAAATTGATTGGCTTGGACTGGAAGAAGTTGAAGAGGCAATTCTGTCAGAAAGAACGCTCATGACTTATTACCCAAGCTAATAAATAGTGGTAAATGCGGTAATTATATTGTGATACGAATGGAAACATGTTGGGTAGGGGCTGGGTGCGTGATAATTGTATATAGCAAGGTGGTAATGATGGAATTGGTGGGCGAAATGAATTGGTGCGATGTTACCCAGACGGTGGTGAATCTTGTTGATTCAATAAATACATTCAAAAACGAATGGCTCAAAGTTAAAACTGTGGTATAACCCCTTATGATTTCAGGATGAGAATAGATGGCTCCACTAAGCCATCGATCCTTGGCTGTCTATACGTATGCATGGTTGCCTATACATAAAATATTAGCTTGAGTACTAAGTAATGAGCGTTTTTCTTTATTAAAAAGTCGACTGTTCCTCATCAAATGTAATAACAATTTAATTAATTGTGTCATCTCCGCTATTGGTAACTATTTTCTAACATTGTTGTCGATGTCCCTTTGTCAGAAATTGATTGGCTGGGACTCGAAGAAGTTGAAAAGCCGATTCTACCAGAAAAAAGCTCATGACTTATTACTCAGCCTAATAAATAGTCGTAAAAGGGGTAATTATACAGTAATACGAGTGGAAACTTGTTGTAGGAGCTGGGTGCGTGATAATTGTATGTAGCAAGGTAGTAATGATGGAATTGGTGGGCGAAATGATTCAATAAATACATTTCAACGTTAAAATTGTGTCAAGGGGTTAGAGGGGAATATTATGTTTATGATTATAGATGGCTCCACTAAGCCATCGATCCTTGGCTGTCTGTACGTATGAATTGGTTGCCTATGCATAAAATATTAGCTTGAGTAATAAGTAACGAGCGTTTTTTCTTTATTACATGGTCGATCGTTTCTCATCTCCGCTATTGCTAACGATCTCCTGTCACCATTCGATCAGTTTGTCGATGTTCCTTTACCAGAAATTCATTGGCTTGGACTGGGAGAAGTTGAAGAGGCAATTCTGTCCGGAAGAACGCTCATGACTTGTTACCCAAGCTAATAAATAGTCGTAAAAGGGGTAATTATATTGTAATACGAGTGGAAACGTGTTGTAGGGGCAGGGTGCTTGATAATTGTGTGTAGCAAGGTGGTAATGATGGAATTGGTGGGCGAAATGAATTGGTGCGATGTTACCCAGACGGTGGTGAATCTCGTTGATTCAATAAAAACATTTCAAGATGAATAACCCAACGTTAAAAACTGTCTTAAGGGAGTAGAGGGGAATATTCGGGATGATAATAGATGGCTCCACTAAGCCATCGATCCTTGGCTGTCTATACGTACCCGTGGTTGCCTATACATCAAATATTAGCTTCAGTACTAAGTAATGAGCGTTTTTCTTTATCAAAAAGTCGACTGTTCCTCATCAAATGTAATAACAATTTAATCAATTGTGTCATCTCCGCTATTGGTAACTACTTTCTAACATTGTTGTCGATGTCCCTTTACCAGAAATTGATTGGCTTGGACTCGAAGAAGTTGAAAAGCCGATTCTACCAGAAAAGACGCTCATGACTTATTACTCAGCCTAATAAATAGTCGTAAAAGGGGTAATTATACAGTAATACGAGTGGAAACGTGTTGTAGGGGCTGGCTGCGTGATAATTGTGTGTAGCAAGGTGGTAATGATGGAATTGGTGGGCGAAATGAGTTCGTGCGATGTTACCCAGACGGTAGTGAATCTTGTTGATTCAATACATACATTTCCACGTTAAAATTGTGTCAAGGGGTTAGACGGGAATATTATGTTTATGATTATAGATGGCTCCACTAAGCCATCGATCCTTGGCTGTCTGTACGTATGAATTGGTTGCCTATGCATAAAATATTAGTTTAAGTAATAAGTAATAAGCACTTTTTCTTTATTAGAAATTCGACTGTTTCACAACAAATATGAAAACAATTTAATCAATTATGTAATCTCTGTTATTGCAAACGATCTCCTGCCACCATTCGATCAGTTTGCCGATGTCCCTTTACCAGAAATTGATTGGCTTGGACTGGAAGAAGTTGAAGAGGCAATTCTGTCAAGAAGAACGCTCATGACTTATTACCCAAGCTAATAAATAGTGGTAAAAGCGGTAATTATATTGTAATACGAGTGGAAACATGTTGGGTAGGGGCTGGGTGCGTGATAATTGTGTGTAGCAAGGTGGTAATGATGGAATTGGTGGGCGAAATGAATTGATGCGATGTTACCCAGACGGTGGTGAATCTTGTTGATTCAATAAATACATTCAAAGATGGATGGTTCAAAGTTAAAAACTGTGTTAAGGGGTTAGAGGGGATGATTTAGGGATGATAATAGATGGCTCCACTAAACCAACGATCCTTGACTGTCGTACGTATACATGGTTGCCTATACATAAAATATTAGCTTGAATACTAAGTAATGAGCGTTTTATCATCATTAAAAAGTCGAACAATTAATCAATCATTGCTAACGATCTTCTGCCACCGTTCGGCCAGTTTGTCCATGCCCTTCCTCCGGAAATCAACTGGCCTGGACTCCGAGAAGTCGAAGAGACAATTCTGTTAGAAAAAAAAAACGCTCATGACTTATTACTCAAGCTAATAATTGGCCGTAAAAGCGGTAATTATATTGTAATACGAGTGGATTCCAAGATGAATAACTCAACGTTAAAAACTGTCTTAACGGATTAGAGGGACATATTTGGGATGACAATAGATGGCTCCACTAAGCCATCGATCCTTGGCTGTCTATACGTATTCATGGTTGCCTATACATAAAATATTAGCTTGAGTACTAAGTAATGAGCGTTTTATCATCATTAAAAAGTCGAACAATTAATCAATCATTGCTAACGATCTTCTGCCACCGTTCGGCCAGTTTGTCCATACCCTTCCTCCGGAAATCAACTGGCCTGGACTCCGAGAAGTCGAAGAGACAATTCTGTTAGAAAAAAAAAACGCTCATGGCTTATTGCTCAAGCTAATAATTAGTCGTAAAAGCGGTAATTATATTGTAATACGAGTGGATTCCAAGATGAATAACTCAACGTTAAAAACTGTCTTAAGGGATTAGAGGGGAATATCCGGGATGATAATAGATGGCACCACTAAGCCATCGATCCTTGGCTGTCTATACGTATCCATGGTTGCCTATACATAAAATATTAGCTTGAGTACTAATCAATGAGCGTTTTTTCATCATTAAAAAGTCGAACAATTAATCAATTATGCAATCTCCCTTATTGCTAACGATCTTCTGCCACCTTCTGCTTCCGGAAATCAACTGGCCTGGACTCCGAGAAGTCACAATTCCGCCAGAAAAATACGCTCGTAACTTATTACTCAAGCTAACGAAATCGTAATTTGTTAGAACGTCATAAAGGCGAAGGAAATTCATGAACCTTGACTAATATCCCGAGCAGTGTCAAACATTTCCCGCGCCCGCGCCCGCCTAAGTAGTCACCGAAAAACACAATTTGTTTCGTTCGCGCCCCGGCCGGATTATCGTAAGCAACATCGACGCCTTCCGTCTCGCCAGCGCCGACACAAACATGACGACGCGCGCGCGCCTTTGTTGCGAGCCTTCCGTTGCGCGCACGTCGCGCGCTCTTCGCACGAAGGCGGCCGGGCCATTATCCGTCCGCGACGTGACAGAAAGTTCTCATAACAAATGATACTCGTCCGTTCGTTTCCTCGCCCGAAAAATTCCTCGACGTCACGCCGTCGCCGCGCGCGCAACTCCTCCGAGTCGAACCCCGAGACTCGGAATCGCTCCGCGCTCCTTTCTTTCGAATATCATTTCGCTCGATCGTCGTTAGCGCCGAAGACACTCCGTTTCGCGTTGCCTTCCACCCGACGAACGCGCCGCCGGTTCATGCGTCGGTGCGAATGCAACTTCCGTTTAATTACACCTGTTATTATATCGTGTTCATTAATCGTCATGTAATCGTCTCGCAGTTGTGCCTACAAAAAGGTCCGCGCCGAGCAAACACGAGCACGCTTCGCGGGGCGCAATTAGACGGCCGACCGAGGGAAATAAATTGCGCGTCGGAAATATCGACGTCGATGTTAAATAGGGGAGGTTCGGGCGAAGCGAATAGCTATGGTTTGTATTTCTTTCGAATTAGAGGTTGGATTTGCGCTCATTGTCGGTAATGGAAGTTTTTCGAAATTGAATACATTTTATTCAAACGTCCATAACTTCTAACCTAACAAAGATATTCTCTCATGTTATACCTTACTGGAAAGCTGGTTAAAGTACCCTTATAATGACATATAAAAATGTTTATATCTATTTTAGGAACATGGCTTAATTTGGTGGTAAACTTTGTAGTAAACATTTCTATTGAAATATGTATTGCACTTGTAATTAATTAATTGCTTCTATTCTAATTAATATATATGAATTTTGTAAAGATTTTTAAAAACCCACTTAAATTCTCTTTAAAATGATATAGGATTCGTTAATGATCCAATGAAAGTGCATGGCTTAAAATTACGGAAAAAGTAAGTAAGGCAAACAATAAAGTGGTGGAAGTTATTTGTTAATAATTCCATCATTTTTCAGCCAAAGTTCGTTATTTTAGTATTAATTGAAAGTATATTTATCTAGCTTTTAAGTTGTTTATAAAAAATTTGTTTGTAACCAACGATATCGAAGTAATTCGCGATGACTTAGAAACTGTACCGAGCGAACAGACAAAGCGAATACTCTTTCCACTGTAATAACTCGATTTGTATCGGAAATATATCGATTTATATATTGCTTTATACCTAATTAGAAAGTTAATTAGAAGATCTTTATAACGGCATATAAAAATATATACAAATCTTTAAGGAACACTGTTTAATTTGGTGGTAAACTTTGTAGTAAATATTTCTATTGAAAAATG
>JARRAA010010481.1:0-26438 GCA_030557295.1 Ecitodaemon sp. MM-2014 | reverse complement strand
AGAGAAGGAGAACCCGATATTGAAGATTGCGAGTTTGGGGCAAAGAAAGATGGCGAATCTCCGGAGGAACTCATTCGTTATAATCGGGACGCGATGCGCTGTAACAAGCCCGAGCTCGGTTACAATGCGATCACGCATGAACGGTTTGCTAAATGAATGCATGTTTACCGAAAATTCTCTATACCGGATTTCGACTTGAGCCCGAAGTTAACGAGAATGTCATTTCCGATGTTTATTGTAACATCTTGCAGCTGCAAGCTGATTTGAAATTTTGCTTTAAATTGTCTATTGACTGTAACCCCACGACCGTAATAGAGCCATTATGAAAATATAGATTATGCTGCAAGGGAGCAGGGTAATAATAGAAAATGGCGGAGACATGAAAATGACGCGAAAACAATGTCTACAGACGATTTCGTGCGGCGAATGGCTTTCTGCAGTCCCGACAAAGAGTGAATAGAAACAAACGACGCGCAAAGCACAAAGATGATACAAAACTCCAGCGAAGACCACAAATGTCTGCCAAACATGAATACGCTCTCTGCATATTTCACAATTTTTGCCAGCCCAAACTTCGACTCTACGGTAAATTTCAATCAGTGCAAATAGAAAAGGATATAGTGTCATGGAAGTTTCGGGTTGCCGGTAATTCCGAAACAGAAATATATTTTAAATTGCAATTTCCTACCACTTTGGCTCCACTTTCTGGGTAGTTTGCCTCGCGTGCAGGAAAAGTCGAACAACGAAATTTAGGTGGATGCGCCGCCGCCGTCGCTACCGCCGCCGGTTCTCTATTGAATTACTGCGGCTCGCACCACTATCGCGTATCAAATCCACTTTGCTCGCGTGTATTTCCAAGGTGCACATGCATGTCGCCGTGAAATGCGCGAAGCGAGGAGGTGTATATAAAAGCACACGTGACTGTGCCTTGCATTTCACGGAGGCAGACAGCAAAAGATGTTATCGCTCGCCTCGCTCTTCTCGCTTCAGTTGCATCGTGACTCAAAACTCAACAACTCGACAGAAAAACGTTGGAAACGTCAACCTTCGAAAAAGTCAGTGACTCTCGGATGAAAAATCGTTGAGTGAGTTTTAGTTAATCTAGAAAATTGAATTCTAACAAGATAAAAAATAGTTTCAATTGAGTCCAAAGATCAGAGTTGTACGTATTGACTAGATTGGCTTCTGGACCATCGAAAGTTTTCCTATTGACTTCTACTCAACTATTGAAGGAAAGAAAGAAAGGCTGAAGGAATTGATGCTTTTAGAAGATTATCCTGCTTGTATGTAAACATCTGCGACAGAAATACTCATTTCTAAAGTAAATTTCATTAGAGCACACTCTTGCACACAAAAGTAAATTACTTCAGCATGTATCTATCAATTATTAGGTTGAGTTTCTCGTCAAA
Source organism: Ecitodaemon sp. MM-2014 (assembly GCA_030557295.1). NCBI lineage: Eukaryota > Metazoa > Arthropoda > Insecta > Coleoptera > Staphylinidae > Ecitodaemon > Ecitodaemon sp. MM-2014. Next base: position 25,029 of record JARRAA010010481.1, on the reverse strand, counting down.
TATAACAACAAATTAATCAATGATGTATCCTCGGTTATTGCTAACGATTTCCTCCCACCGTTTGGCTAGTTCGTTGATGCTCCTTCGTTAGAAATCGGTTGATCTGTACTTGAAGATATTAATGACTCCATTCTGAGAGAATGGAGATAATTGTTTGAATTGTTGTTATATTTGATGAGAAACAGTCGAATTTTAAAAAACGCTCATCACTTATTATTCAAGAAAAAAAACGCTCATTACTTATTTCTCAAGAAAAACGTTCTTTATTTATTAGTCAAGAAAACCGCTCATTACTTGTTACTCAACTTGATAAATCAAAATTTAGACAAAATGCTAATTATATTTGGCGAGTTTTACAAATTCCGGATTTTAATTAATTGTCAGTAATAAATTTAGTATTGATCCTTTAATGTGTGACAAACACATTTTTATCTCCATGGTTCATTCTCAACTTTATTTTTAGTTTGGGCGTGTTATTATCATCGGGAAACTCATGTAAAATGGTACTAATGGCCGCCGGTGTGCGAATGTAAAAGCGCTGATCGTTAATTAAAAACTCATCGTGCGCGCTTATCCATTATTAGGACACTCCGTCGCCGCCTCCCGGCAACCGGCAGCCGGCAGGGCTCGTCGCGACCCAGTAATAAAAACAAAGCGCGCGCGCCACACATAACCTTTCAGCAAGCCGCATCACTCCCCGTGGGACACTAACACCACCGTCGCACGACCACCAGCGCCGATGTCCGCGCCGCAGGAGAGCGGAATTTTCTTCGGGAAGGTCGAATAGCAAGATGCGAACGCAAGAAGTTAAGCCGGTTGGAACAAAGGCACATCTGCATGCGGGACGCGTCGCCAGAACTCGCTAATTATCCTTCGCACAATCCACAGTCCAGAATCGGGCACAAAACGAATTAAGCTTCGCCCCCTGGGCTTGGGTCAAAACCGGAAAGCAAACACTGCCAGACGTGGTGGACGAAAATTAAAAATTTGCGCACTGTTGTTGAATATCGTTGAGCTTCGACTGGCGGCTGACGCTTTGTTGGTTTGCAAGGATAAACAAAGATGGCCTGGCCTAACCTTACTAACCCATCGGATACACCTCCCGCTGAACGAGAGGATGTAACACTGTTCACGTCAATGTGTCAGTCGCATTCGATGGCCAGTTGCGGATTTTCGACTGGCCTGAAAGGTTGGATATGGTAGTAATTATTTGGACTCACCCAATGGTATCTTCTCGGCGCTGGCATCGATCGCAGGCACGGTGCTCGCCGCGAGCACGAAGAGCGTCGCAACGCAGCGGCACGCAACGCTCATGGCCGTTCCACTCTCGCAGCCTCTCTCTGCCACTGTGCGCGTTGGCGGCGAGCCGCCTCTCGCAACGCTGGACCAAAACCAAGGGCGACGCGAGCGACCCCTAGCGGCGGCTGTGTTGGGGATGTGCCCGGCGCGCCTCACACGCAGACGCGAAGCGGAGATGCCTTGATCTCTACAGTATCACCCTTACAGTACGAGTAAGATTCGAAAACGTAAATACGAATTTTATAACGATTCTCCCCGAGGACTGCCCAAGCACGGCCCGATGAAGACACTGCCATGTGGCCGAATGCGTATCGTCAATGGAACGACGAAGCCCGACTGCTTCATAAGTTTTCGGTGGCATTTGCAGCTCGGTTCGTCCTTTTGCGTCCTTTTTGCGTTTTCGTTCCGCGTGCGGCGCATTCCCAGCCGATACGTGCGCCTCCCTCACGTGCTGTTTTGCATTTAGCGCTCTTTCAAATTCTACTCTGCGTCATCATAACAACTACCTTCGGCCCTATCCCCCAATGTGCACACGCCTTGGAAACTATGAATGAATGCACGGTCGTACATAAATTGTCCTTTGTTTATTCTTTAAAGAAACACTGCACGTTGATACTACGCGCGATAACGCCGCCGACACTGGTGAGGAGTTGCCGAGCAGATAATGATACCTTATCGCCCACAGTGGCGTTATTTACTACCGAGGGCGCGTGCTCCGATAGAATTTAATAACGATGCGTGCAACGCCGCGCTGGCACATGAAATTCGTTACGGCGCTGTCGGGTCATGCCGTGGTGCGTACTTCATCGAGTCGTATCGTATCTACCTATTAATTTGCATTAATGCATTGCTAATTAGTTCGGCCATCCTTCCTATGCACTCGTGTGGGGGAGGAAATACCGTGAAGATAACGAACTCGGTGGATGGGGAGAAATTAAAATGAGAGACAATTTTACGCTGATTATTTAAATATGGATACCATGATGAAATTTTAAAAGATATATTTTAGTATAATAATTTAAAGATAAATGCAAATTAAATGCCAATTGATGTTTTTAAAATTCTTTTGATCAGCTATTCCACTGTATTCAAAGCGGAATTTATAGAACAGGTAGGAGCCAAAATAAATACGTAAATTCATGTATTTTGTAAGAAAGAAAATCCGGCACAAAGTTTAAAAGAATGAACAATAATTCATAAAATCTAGGTTGGGTAATAAGTCGTGAGCGTTTTTTTTCTTTATTAAAAAAATCTCCGTTTCTCATCAAATATAACAACAATTTAATCAATTATATATTCTCCACCATTGTTACATTGTTACACCACCACTGTGCGGTTAGTTTGTCGATGCTCCTTTGCCAGAAATGGGCTAGCCTGGACTCGAAGACTTTGAGGAGTCAATTTTGCCGGCGTCTTTTGTAGAGTATTTTATTCTGGAGAACTTTGATAACTCGATGCAAGTAGGCTATGTAGAGATCCTTGTTATATTTGAGAAGGAACAGTGGAATTAAAAAAAAAAGAAAAACGCTCATTACTTATTACTCAATCTAATACAGTAGATGCCGCTAATAAGGTTATAAAGAATCTCCTGTTATATGGCACAAAATTGCAATGAATATGTTGATACAAATGGAACAAGCACCCGTCCATTTCCAGTTATAAGGACAGGAATTTGTCGAAGTTACAGAATTTGTTTTGCCCATAACTATCGCAAAAATTGATCTCTCAATTTGGCTTTCGATTGGTATAAAAATATTGGCACATTTTTAATTGTAGAAGAAAGTACTAGAGATGTGCTTGAGAAGTAGAAAAGAGGTGCTGGCACATCTTCATCACCGTTTATATGGAATTTCCGTTATGGTGTATAAATTCGGCTGGACCCAACGTGTTGAATTTATAACACAGGTAGGAACCCAAAATTGATAGCAACATTTTAGGAAATTGCTATGCCAAAACAAAGAAAAACATAAATTCAAGAGTAATTTGTAACAAAGAAAATCCGTTTCAAGATTAAGAGAATTGATAATAATAATAATACATGAAATATCCTCTACTACAATTCTCATTGCTTCATAATCCTACCATCGGAACTGTTGTATGAACATTGACCGATACTGGGAGACCACATACAGCTCTTAACTCTACTTTCTGGAATCCAATTCTTTTTATTTTGGATAAATAAATATTATAAATCTTATTTATTATTTTGATGACAAGATTACCCTATTATTGTGATAACATATTATAATTTTTCTGTAGATTTTAGGGAAGAATCTTTTATTGCTCTATCATTAGTGTACAATCAAACCTTATCATATATTTCATATACATTGGATTCAAATTAATAATACTAGAAAAAGTTATAAAAATACATGCCTTCAATCTACCTAGTTTAATCTTCCTAAGCGGTTTTGTCTTTTTGGGCATTAAACGATTTAAAGGACAGGTAAACTTAGCGTTGATTATTATGAAAATATGGTTTTACTTAACAGTAGGAACGACTAGTTATGACTAGAAGCGATAGGTCTCGCACCTTATATTTGGCACACATCATGGACCGTTTAATGCAAAAATAAGCAGAAATAAGCACGATAATCGCGTCCTAAGTGCGCGCACAAGCGCGCATACAATGTGCTCGCATGTGCCAAACACAGACGCCTCACAAACCGAGTAAGTAATGTAAACCTTACTCTAAAATTACGGCCTCTAATTTTCACGTGCCAACATTCTCGGGCCACTTGCGTCACGGCGAAATCTTGCAAAAACTTCAATTAATATCTCCTAACTTTCATTCACACAACAAAACTCACACACAAACTCGAACACCTTGTGTTGCGAGACAAGTTTATCCCTTAATCCCACCACTCGAGCGTTGCATTCAATCTTCTAATTTTATTCCAACTGCGTTGTGAATCTGACCTAATTCAAAAACCGAAACGAGTAATATTCCGCGCCGCTCTTTTGTTTATTTTACATCATCTCGCGGATCATGCTCGGCCACTCGTGAAAAATTACTTAAGTTGCATAACTCGATGACTACTCGTGGCGAAATGATTGCCGGCTTGCCGAAACTTCGGCCGCGCGTATGTCTCAATCTTTGGGCAAGGCGCTATCGCTTTTTCCTCGCGCGTAGAGTTTTAAATTGCTACTGCGCGTGCCTAGCATGCGTTCCAGAAGGGAATGCTTGGATTTTCGACGTGCCGCCAATACGGCCTTGCACAGCTCGTGGAAGACGGCGGCCACCTGCACCACCTGCTCGGCCGCTGCGACTTCGGCGAAGGCGCAGTCCGCGTCGCGGGCTAAGATGGCGCCTTCGTCGGAGCTCACTTGACGCAAATGCACCATGTCGTTCTTGTTTGCGACGATATAAAGTGGAATATCATAGTCCCCAGCTGCCAATAGCGCAGCCACTCGCTTAACGTATCCGAAAGATCGTCTGTCCGTAATCGAATAGACTAGGAGGACGCCGTCGGCCCAGTTGAAGATTTCGCTCGAGGGATATTCGTCTTCTGCCTGCAAATTCAGAATGACAAAATTAAAATATCGCAATTGAATACCCTGTCCGACATGCGCAAAATTGTTCGGATTTTGGCAATTTTAGGTCATTTTTTTTACACCGATTTCCACTTAAAGTGTTTGCGGAAATTGTATTTCAAGGACACGATTAAATAGAGAATTTCGTGACGAAGATATTAAAAGAAAGATAAATAATCTTTGTAAATAAAATTTCGCGTTATTAATAAAAGAAATAAGTTGCGCACCTGCAGGTTTGTATCAGTTGCTCCAACTTTGCTCCTATTGTCAGCTCCTTTGACTTAAATGAAAAGGAAGAACAACAACGTTCTCCTTGCAACGCTTTCCCGCCATTCTACACTACGCTTACTGTGCACCAGGCTGCGCATGCGCTCTGTGGTCAGGCAGAGCCGGATCCAGGACGCAAAAAAATTGTATCACTTTCAGTGCTAACGCAACAATTCGCTAACATCGCTCTAGAAATCGCAGTTTTATTCGAAAATGAACTCACCTTTCCTTAATTTGTTCGTTACAAAATTCTCTATTAAATCGTGTCTTTGAAATTCAATACCATCAATCACTTTAAGCGGAAATTGATGCCAAAAATGACCTGCAATGTCTAAAATCCTCATCTTGAGTAAAAAACCTGATGTGTCAGACGAATTTTATTACTAAATATCGAATTCAAAATCAGTTGAAAAAATTATAACCACATTCACAAACCCTTTTTGTCGGACAGTGATATTGGGTTGAGTAATAAGTAGTGAGCAATTTATGTCCATATTCTCGTTTTTCTACAATAAATAGAGATGAGAAAATCCAATCGAGAAAATTGTTGTATTATTGTCCATATTTTTCGTTATTGTAAACGGAAATGAGAAAATTCAGAAAGAAAATGGATTGTATTAGGCAAAGTATTAAGAGATGAGCGTTTTTTATCTATTCAAAATTCGACTGCTTCTCATCACGTTTGAACAACAATTTAATCAATTCTATGCTATTGCTAACGATCTCCTGCCACCGTTCGACAAGTTTGCCAGCAATCGGCTGGCCTAGATTCGTAGAAGTTGCGGGCCAATTTTGGAGGTCCTTTTCATTATTAAAGTTTACGAATGTTAACAAATGAAGATGATAGGGTTGTAGAGGTGTAGAGCGTTCGAAATGTATAGTATACTTCTCATTTCTATATATTGTAGTACTCAACCCAATAATTTTAGAACTTTTTACGTATTTAAAGTGTCTCAATATTTTAAGAATGTTTCGCGCATAGCGTTATTTGTAATTTTCAAAATTCGCGTGTTTTCGAATGTACCCAGGTTGTAAATATGCCCCAATGATCTTATAAATTTGCACTGCTCGTAATTCTAGTGTTACTTTGCAATTGCCACATCTGCTGCGTGGTTATTGCCATGTGTATTGGAAATTTCGCAATTCTCGGATTCACCTCTATTCGCGTGAACGTGATATTGAAAATTGAAAATATTTTACGACCCGCCGTTTCCGATTCTTGATTTCCCAACTCTGACCAAGACAGAGCAACGTATAACGTTTTAGAACTTATTTACGAGCGCTGGGAGTTTACGATTGTCGAATTGAAACATTAATAGTTTTGAACATGACAAGTTGTCGAAACGGGCAAAACAGAAACAAATTGCCGACGGGTTATGCCACATCTGCGTTGGCCATTGAATTATTTTATTATTGTTTGTAAATTCTAGCATTAACGTATTTCTGATAGCCAAAGTTGGGGGTGCTGTTCTTGTAAACTTTTCATGCACTTGTATTCGGCTATTTTTGTACTAGTAATAATAAATCTTTGCGAGCGCAATTTACATTCTTCCATCCGCAAGACGGCAAACCCAAATTTATAGTCTTCCGATGCGCTCGACGCGCCAATTCATTCTGGCTTCCGCCAAATGTCTGCCATGTTTGTTGGCTTAAGCGCATTCCTCGCCCTCGCGGAGTTCCAAATCATTAAGCATGATTGGACATTACTGGCGAACATTCACTTCAATTATTTTATAAACTAGCCTCGGCCTAAGAATAATATATTTACCTTCGGACATGTGTCTAGAATTTCATACAGGACTGGCTCGTTGTCGACGAGAACTTCGTGTTTGTAGCGATTGTCTGCAAAATATGAAGTCGAATAATCTTTTGGATACACTTTGAGGATTGTGTTCAGGAATGATACCTAAAATGGATTTTTAGACTTATTTCAAACTTTTCCTTTTACACATTTCATATCCTGCGCGTGCGCGTTTGCAACTCTTAAATAAATATTGGCGAAAATCGCGAACATTCTCCAAACAAGTTTGATACGAGCATTTAGAATATGTCAGTCGAGAGCCGGTGCGAATCGATCGTGAACAGAGGAATCAAGGTAAACTTCCGCATTCCGCTTCCATGCTCTCCTATTCTTAATGAAATCCGGCTTTTAAAGTCAATACAGAGGAATTAAAAATTTACGCGCGTCGAAAACAAGGAAAAGAAAAATATGAGAGAAAAACAAAAAAAAATGCAAATTCCTAATTATAATTTTTAATGGCCTATCGATGGCTACCGAAACGTCGAATGGAAAATTAATTGGGAAATTTTAATGCTGTTTACCGAAAAGCAGTGTCTGTCGACGCATCGCTTTGGTCGATTCGTACCTGATTGATGATCGTACTCGCCAATATAGCGCCTCGTTAAAAATCGAACGGCCAACGCTGCGAACAAAAAACAGAATTACGATTGGTTCTATTAACGTTCTTCATCCAACCATAAACATAAAGAAAATGATTATAATTCTTTTTTAATAAAATTGCAATGCAGGTCAATGGTAATTGAAAGTCATTTTGATGTGTCGTAAGGAAAAATTTAATTATACTCTAATTAGTGTAATAAATCATAACTGTTGACGATGGAAATTAAGTTTAGTTAGGTGCCTAGAATGATTAGCTTCATTGATTCCATGTTCAGATTTACTAGTTACTGCTATGCAGAATGTTGAAAATTTACAACGCATTAAATCAAAGTGAAACGAATTGTGTTATTTTTCACAACCTTCCAAAATATGTCATAGAATTTTTTTATATTGAGGAAGAGTACACAACATTTTCCACACCCGCCCATATTTATCAATATATATGCTCAATTAATAATTTTAGAAAGAAAATCTTTGCGAAAACGTACCACATGAAGTCCTAATTGAAATATATTGGGTTGAGTAATAAATAATAAGCGTTTAAACTAAACACCTGACGCGCAACCATTTGCGCATTATTTATTACTAAACCCAACACATTCATTTTTCTTCCTGAATTTTCTCATCTCTATTTATAATGACGAAAAATGTGGACGATAATACAACAATTTGCTCGACTGGATTTTTACATCTGTACTGTATAATAACGAAAAAGCGGACGATAAAATGCGCATTACTTATTACTGAACAAAAATTTTATTTTACTTGGAATTTAATAGAAACATATATGCAGTAAAACCTTATTATTACTGATTATTCCATGACTAAACCTAAAAATATATGTTTTTGTTTGATGATTATGAGTTGATAATAAAGTTCAATTAATTGAATATTTTGTAAATAAATACAAGCGCAGATTCGCAATTTTCTGCTGAATTCTGCTGAAAATGTAACTTCCTCATTTAATCACAGCCAATGTAATTTTCATGTGAAACACAATAAACATGATAAATAATGACGTCTACCAGGAAAAGTGTTTTATTTATTAAGTTTAAGATTCATATGCAAAGTCAAATACATTGTTTGAAATTCATTCGGAACGGATATAACTATTAAAATACTATACATAATATTTGGACTATTGTAGAATAACGAAAAAGTGGACGATGCAAATTTAAATACATTGTACATTGTTTTACGATTTCGGAACGGCTACAACTAATAAAACATTATACCTAATATAGTTTACCAACCATCACTCGACGCGAAAAGGATACATTTTTAGATTGGTACGTTCCCTATAGGTACGCCGGAGCAAAATTTATTTCAAGTTAATATATTTGTCTTGTAAGTGTTTTGCAGCGTACTTTACGCGTATATTTACTGCACGCGCAGCAATATTTTGCGCATAGTGCACATATAGAATCCAGAATGTTAAAACGCATTATCAAAATGAAAATTACGCATTCCACCAAAACGCAAATATAACGGAAGCAAACAAGTTTATTACCGACCTATAAAATCTATTGAATTGATTAAATTCGCTATGCACAGAAATCAAGTTCAAATTGCGCAGAATTCAGTCTATAAAAAAAAGGAGTAATTAAAAGATTTATTTCGGAACGTGTTATACAAACTAAAAATAAAAATACAGTAACCTTGCCGATCTAGTTGCTCGCATTACCAAACGACGGACAGCGCACGTCGGATGTGGGAAAAGTAAAAACGGCGAGTAGAAGAAGTAATAAAATTTAACGCCAATTTTAAACGGTGCGGAAAACCAAAAAAAGCGCGTGCGCAATGACGAAATGTTCGCGGTTTTGCTGTCGACGGTTAAATTGTGGAATTGGTTACAACAGCGGGCCAAATAAATCACGGTGGACATGCAGAATTTTTAATTTATGACTGTTGTGCAAATTGTTACAATTTTACAAAAATAAATTTTATGCATTTTATTTATGTACGTACAACACGTACACGTAAATTTGTATTTATTCACAAATGAGATACTTATCTACTAAGTTGTATTATTCGGTAAAATTTATTTTGCTTTGGTAGTAGAAAAATGTCATATATGTAGTTGCTCATTACAAATAAAGTAAGACAGCCTGTTAGTAACAAACTTTTACATTTTCGACTATTTAGTTGATTTCAAGCATTGCGGCCGGACCTAGCCAGGCGGTGAGTAAATTATTACCGGAAACACGCCCAAAAAAGTTTTTACTTTTCATTATTTTAGTTACCCACCTACATTACAAGTGTTTGTCCGAAAAACATATGTGGGTTACACCTACAATTAGTTGCCAATATTCTTATGTAAACTTAATTTTATCGATTCAGTTTAATTGAATTCTATACAAAACTATGATACTAAATCACAAATCGTAAGTATTTAAATAAACATTTTATTCGTGATTAATGTAAGAAATTTAGTCAACATACTACAAAACTAAATATGCATGGTTTATACAAACATGAACTGCCCCTTTATCGAACATAATTGAAATAGTGTTTGAGAATTTTTATTGTACAAAAGTTTTTACCAAAGCAAAGTAAAATTATTAAACTAGGTACCTACATATAGTTTCCAGGCAATAAATCCCCTTGCCTTTGCATTTGTGCATTCCTGCCTTTCAGCAATGACATTTTAATAATGGAACATCAAAAATGACCTAAATTGTAAGCGGGCTTGCTCCAGATTCGCGACATTCACACCTTGGCGATGGATTATAAAAATACATTTTGCAAACAACATGCCGACTTAAAGCAAAATCTAATTCCACGCAAAGTAAATTATACACTAATTTCTTTGAAGTCGGAATTATTTTACGTGTTGTTTTCGAGCAACTAATTTAATTACTTTTAATCTTTAAATAAAACGACGAAAATTCACCAGAGCAGAGACAAAACAACGTGGCAATCGTTTCGAAACGATTGTCTGCATTCTCCAATTTCTATGTATAGTCGAAAGGCAACTTTTACGCACTCGCTATAGATTATCTTGGAAACGCACATTGTAGTAGGTGGCAGCGATTATTGTTCTAGTCTTGCACTCATGAATGCGTGTGATTGACATGTGGTGCAAATTGCTTTCCAAACGATGTGCTGCGATGCCGATCAAGTGTTTGTTGTACCAAGCACGAGTACGCAGCGCACTAAATGCGGAATGTGTAGTCAGTAGTGAATGTGATTGACATCGGACACAGCCAACATAAATCATCAAATATTCATACAAGGTGTTCAAATTTTACATATTACAATTATAAACTTCAAATGGTGTTTCGCACGTGAAATTGCATCTAGTTATTTACAAAACAAGTGCGTAAAAATGCACAATCGAGTGATTATGAATTGATAGGGAACTAGTAGCTTCAGAAGTAAAATTTGCTAACAATTGGGTTAAGCAATAAGTAATGAGCATTCCATCGTCCAGTGAAGGAAATTATTGTATTATCGCCCACATTTTTCGTCATTCTAAATATACATAAGAAAATCCAGGAATAATTGAGGATTGTATTGAGTTGAGTAATAATTAATGAGCGTTTCTTTCTTTATTAAAATTTTAACCGTTCTTCATCAAATACAATAACAATTTAATCAATTATATATTCTCCGCGATTGCAATCTCCTGCCATCATTCGACCAGATTGTCGATGCCCCTTTGCCTTGCTTCGAAGAAGTTGAAGAGCCCATTTTGGAGGTCCTCCTCATTGTTGAAGGTTACGAATGTTAACAAATGTTGTAAAGGAGAAAATGAGCTTTTTAATGGTACACTTGTTCTATTTTCATGCAAATCGTGCCGAGATCGGAGTTTAGTTTAAACGCTCATTACTTATTACTCGGCTCAATATATCCAGTTATATCAAATAATTTCAAAAATTTCAAAGTTGAGTGTTTGTACTGGGATAGAATTGAGATGGGTCCTACTTTGATGACTAATTCTTTAAAAACTTATTTAAACTCGATTCAGAAATCAAATTTGTTTAATGATATAGATATTTTAAATAGTTCCTGGTGAATGTAAGCAAACATTCAGCAAATGTGAAATCTCATTTAATTCTTTCCCAGTCGTTTTGAAGAAGAAGCGACTGCGTAAATTGCCAGCGCTGATGTGTTTAATGCTTATCTAAAACCTGTTAATTTATTCAACCACAATCATCGCATAAGATTATTTTCATTTTCGCAATGAAAACATTTCTTCACTGATTCATCCCAATTTTGCCACGCATCTTCGCGTTTATCCTCGTTTAACCAACACCCAATAAACATTTAACTTTTCCCAGACATTAATAATATTTGGAAAGTGGTTACAGTATACTTTACGATCTGGGCAAAAGACACGCAATAAATAGAACTTAAACCAACAAAAGCTTCGAAAGCACAGCAGATTGGTTTCAAATGCTGACCATTACTCTCGTGCTTTTGGCAAATTCGTCGCACAGGTTTCCCATAACATTGATTTCAGGGTCATTTAGGTCGCATATCATTAAGTTCGTGTTTTCCTTTTAATCCTGCGAATCCTATTTTTATTTATCGTGTCTCAGATGTTTGGCTATCAAGGTTCGAGTAGAATATTTTCGAAGGCGCGCGACTTTCGGCGCGGTATTTTAATTGTTCCTGAATGCCGTGAACTGTCGGTGGGCCCGTCCGCGAATAAAAAGAATGATACGAACGATTATTTGCCAGGAAATCGTGCGGACCGTGACGCGTAATGCGAATTTACGAAGTCGAAGTTGCGAAAAGCGCGAGGGACGGATTCGTCACACTGTGCTAAAGCAACATTTTAAATGCGCGTCGCGAAAATAAGTCAAGTTTATTGCGTGGAAGCATTACACCTGTTTGGAAATTAAAGCCATGTAGCAATCGTTTTTCACTTCAAACGCAAGTCTTTTTATTTGTGCGTTCATCGATTAATTTTAAACGTTCTTACCACTTTTTCCGACACCTGGAGCACCAAGAACTACAACCTTAACTTCACTCAGGGATGATTTTTTCCGTCTTATACCTTTAGCGTTCATCATCTTCCAAGTTAAACGTGTATTATATTAACAAATGAAGAATGATATATTCTGCTAATGATTGCGCGAACAATGTGTTTAATGGCACAATAAAACTCGACTTCGCGTGTTTGTTTTAATCGTATCTTAAACACTCATAACATAATGCGGTGCGTGGAAAATGGACACAACAAACTTGACAAGACTAGACGAGACGCGAAACGTTTTGCTAAATATAACGTAAACGCAGGAACGACGCCCGCACGCACATACGACGCCGACGCCGGGAAGACTAAGCCAGCAAACTTAAGTCAAGCTCTGAGTAGCTTCGAGCCGCGCTTAACGACTAATTCAAGTACGAACGCGAGTAAAAGCATCGCGACGCCTCGAGGCGGCGTCGAGGCGGCTTATCAAGCACTCGACTCGCACAAATGCTCGGCGAGCATCTTTAACATTTGCCAAAACCACCGGCAGCCAATTAAAATAACATTCATGTGATCGGCCACGAATATGTTTATAAAAGTTCTGCCTTCGCGTTTGATTAAAGAGCTTTTGTTAAATTATTCAAGTGTTTTGCAAGAAGCACAACCTTCGAGTCAGAAAACGTGCGAAACAAATCTCTCCGATTCGTGCGATGTCCCGTTGTTTTTCCATGGAATTGTCTGTCATTTATGAGCATTTCGCAAGCGCGCTTTTCTCTCAACGCGCATCGATTTTACTGCTCCATGTTTATATAACCTTAACATCGTTTTCCATCAATTCTGTACAATGCGACCAACAATCGTCAATCTGCTTGAAGCCTCTACAAACAACGTGTCATAACACGGCCCGATATCAATTAGTAACTAAATTCACGACGAGTCCGAGACCTTGAGTCCTTGAAACGTTTCGTAATAGAAGTTGCAATGGCCGCCGATGGCCACCTTAAAATATCTTACATGAAAAATTGCCAAAGCGTCGCCATGCGAACGTAAACAATGCACTGTTAATAACGAATCGTTTGACAATCAATTATTTTCGCACCCGTAATGTTAATGTCAAAATTTTCGCGCATCATTCGAGTACTTACCAAAATGCACCGTTGTTGACGTTGTGTAAAAGTGAAATTGAAGAATACCGATATAAGTTTACGTCGATTTCAAACTTGGTTGGCGTATACCGTTAACGTGCTCAAGTCTTTAAATTCACGGTCGTCAAACATTCCGCTTCATTAGCATTAATAACCACAATTTCCCATTTGCAGACGTTTAGACAGTGACGAGTTGGCATTATCACAGTCCGTTTATCAATTTAGTGGATGATAATATGCTCGAATCGAATGATCATACATCATGAGTGACAGACCGTTAACCGATCAGCAAGGCGTGTCAGCATCGCTTAAACAATCATCCCTTAATCAATCAGTGTCCTTGGAACCAGAAGACAATGAGGAGCGGCCATGGTCTGCGAGCAAAATAGCCGAAAATATTGTAGGTAGAATAGCGCGATACAAATGGCTGCCAAAAAGTGGTAAAATCAAACCAACTGATGCCCCGAAAGAATTAGAAAAAGCAAGTTCATCGGCGGAAGTTCAACAGGATGGCGGTGGGGTTGAGTACACCAGTGAACATTTAGAGAAGGCCTTGATCGAACTGAAATTCTCTACTTCCAAAGTTGAAACCAAACCAAAGGCACCGAATCCAGTGGCTGAAACAATAACCGAAATTAAAACTGAATCAGTTGAGACCCACATGTCTCTAATAAATCTATCTGGAACTGCAATGTCCACCGACGTATCTTATCCAGGTATTAAATTAGATGGGTTACTAACTAATGTACTGTTATTTTTATTTTATAGTTAATCTTAAACAATCCCACCAAACTGCAGAGATTAAACCTATTGTCGAAAACATGAGCACTCAGAGCTCTTCTGACATAATCCAGTTCAACGCTCATACTACAACAGGTATTTTAAAGTGATATCTTAAACAATTTTAGTATCAAAATATTCGAATTTTACAGACGACTTGAAAGCAGCGGTTACTCCAGAAATGTTGTCTAAAGCTCTATTAAATGTGACAGCACATGCTCCAGATGGTCTACAAGGATCTAAATCAAATACTGACACCGACCAACATAGTAAAAAGTCTAAAGTTCCTGTTTTGAAACCAGATCATCTCAGTTGTCCCTCGTCCTCTGTGAACCTGAACAAGGTCGGCAAGGTCAATCAAAAGTTGAGCGGAAGTAAAATACCCCTTCGACTGACGGGCAGCTCAACTTCTGACAGGGAAAGAGTGCTTTCCAAAACTTCGCTAAATTTTAATCGTATCCCCTTGCCGCCGCAAAATGTGTCTCGAACCAATATAGAAATCGACAGGGCTGCTTTAAGCGACATTGTATTCCGACCGAGAGCAAATTTATCCAATGTTGGGGAAGACTCTTCCGTTATGAACGTAATTCAACTCAATTCATTTGAAGAAAATAAAATGCTGAGTAAATTAGCAACACAGCCACGACAAGCATTTGGAATGTCGCAAAATGAAAATAAGGAAAACACTGTTTTGGCAGAACTGCAAACTGATGAGATCCCGCCATGTGGTACGAATAATCGTGAAGCCAAGTTGAGTAGTGAATCAGGTGAGACTACAGGATCCCAAAGTTAGAGAGTTGGTCGTTCTGAAATTTGATAATATAGACTTGCCTTATAATTATCGAGTTGCATAATGACAAATCCATTGCTTGCAGATACTAAATGTAAGTTTGAAAAAGAAGCTTATAATAACGAGCTGGTGGCATCGTGTATTGAAACTGATCATGCTGATAGTACAACTACGGAAATTGGTATAAAACAGGATGTTGACAAAATTAAATCAACCGAAACACTTGAAGACGATGATGAATATGAAGACTATGACGATGAAGAAGAATTGGAAAATGACAAAATAGCCGAAATGCCTTGTTTAGTACAAAGAACGAGCATAAGATGCAGCGTGCAGAAGGATTTGTCGCGAGAGTCGAAAACATGTTTGATGGGTCCTCCTCAAAGTTTACCTTGCAATACGAAAGACATGCCAGGTTGCTCTGAAACACAAGAAAGTGAAGAATCCGATACCAGCAGACCCATCTCGGAAAATGATGTGATAGTGCATGAACAAATAAGTAGCACTGAGAACAATAAAACGATATGTGTAAAGACTAAAATATCAACAGAACATGTCCAGAAGAAACCAGGCCAGAGTAATAGTGTGGCACCAATAGATCTTGAAGAGATAAAAAATTTATCTCCCGAAGATATTGCGTTCGAAGTGAATGTTTTCAATATGATTCAATCGCAGAAGGTAAGATGCGTGAATAGATGAAGCAAATTATATTTTTATTATTCAATATCAGCAAAATTGATTTGTTTTAGTTACGAGTTAATTACGAAAACAAACCTTTTCGCTGTTTAATTAGCACACATACCACACGCAGGGTGTTTCCGACTATGCTCGATTGCCTGTAATTATCGCGCGATTAATTATTTAATTGCCGCCAGTAATTAGATAGACTGGTTCACGCTCCGACGGCGTGAACGCAAAGACGAATCGAGCGCGAAACAATAGAACGCACTAGCTCCGAACCCCGGACATATAAATCGGCGAGCGAACGAGTAGGTTGACAGGCGGGTCGTTAATTAAATGGCGATTAATTGCATTAAATAAAATAACGCTAAATAGAAGCAAACGGCGCAAGCAATAGACACGAGGAGTGCACGCGATGTGTACGCGTAGCACGCGCGCTTTTCGATTAGTCAGAGGTTGTCAGGAGTAATTAAAGAAGAATTCGAATATCTTCGTTTAAATTGATAGTTGCTTTATTCAAAGGACGGAAATACAGTTTATTACAAACCCAAACGCCTGATCGTTAATGTCTGGAGCTTTAAATTTACGCCTAAAATTTAGGGATAAATTATTGGGTTGAGTAATAAGTAGTGAGCGTTAGAACTAAAAACCTGTCTCAGCACGATTTGCAAAAAATTTTAACAGGTATACTATACTAGCTCATTTTTTCCTCTGCAACACCATCGTCTTAATTTGTTAACTTCCGCAACTTTAAACAATGAAAAGGACTTTCAAAATTGACTCCTCAACTTCTTCGAATGTAGGCCATCAGATTTTTGACAACTTTATCAATAACGGAGAATATATAATTGATGTTGAGGAGCTTGATGAGGAGCAGTCGAATTTTTAATAAAGAAGGAAACTCTCATTACTTGTTAATCAACATAATACAATCCATGTTTTTCCTGAATTTTCTCATCTTTATTTAGAATGAGTAAAATTTATGCACGATAATACACCAATTTGTTCCATTGCATTTACGCATCTCTTTTTATTTCTAGAATAACAAAAAGTGTGGACAATAAAACGCTCATTACTTATTACTCAGCACAATAATAAATAATGAATATTTCTATTTAATATAGATAAACAACATCCTACGAATGGCAATGCCCTACAACAGTATCCTCCTACCTATATTCGTCTCATCACCTACGGCCATCATGCACGCTCTGGATTATGAGGTGCGCAGTACGATGGAAATCAAGAGGAAAGCATCCGTTTATTATAGCGAACTCAAAAAGAAAATGAAGGATGCATCTAAACCAGTGGAGGCAAATGTGAAAAAATCAACGGACAAAATCGTCAGTTCTAGCAGTAGGACAGGAGTACCAATTTGGAAGCCAGTATCAGTGACGAATGAACTGAGGGAACCTTCCAAACCGAAGCCCAACAAAGCTAGAAGTGCAACGGAGACGACCACAAGGAAGTCTGCAATAAGACCAAGTTATATATATTACGGCGCGATCATCGGGCCGCAGATTATGGCAAAGCACAAGACGTTGTGGATTGCGCCTCCGTACTATTACGGAACCAATAAGCCGGTTCTTGCCAAGTGAAATTTTCGTGCATTCATTTTAATTACAGCAATGTCATCAACCTTATAAATATATTTAACATTAAATTATTACGTGGACATCGTAAGGAGCTGGTTTGTGTTGAAAGTTGTCATTTTCATATTGCACAGACTTATTTATAAGTACATGATCATCGGACCACAGATTATGGCAAAGCACAAGACGTTGTGAATTGCGCCTCCGTACTATTGCGGAACCAACAAGCCGGTTCTTGCCAAGTGAAATTTTCGTGCATCCACTTTAATTAAAACGATGCCATCAACCTTATAAATATACTTAAAATTAAATCATTACGTGGGCATCGAAAGGTGATGGTTTTCATTGAAAGCCGTCATTTTCATATTGCACATATTTATTTATAAGTACATGATACAATTCATATCATTGATAGTAGTTCTTACTTTTTTTAAATTATACTCTACAATGATCTCTAAACGTAAGCTTGCATTGTTTCTTCGTTTAATTTGTATTTTACATGTTCACAAATAACAATTACGCATCTACCAAGAGTGAAGTTTCACACTGTCTGCATTTGTTCGGTGGGGTTGAAACGTTTGAAAGTGAGCGGTCGTTGTGCGAGACGAATCGCGTTGCGGCACGAGCCATCACACACATAATAATAATTTATATAATACAAGTATAAACGGCTCAACGGACGTAATTTGCCAATTAGCCGCAATTAATTACGGTCGCGTTAACGGCGCGTTGCGCAACCGAACGTGTTTCGTCGTCGCCGCGTGCATTTTGCTTTGTTTTCAAATGAAAATCGTTCGGAGAAAAATAGTGAGGACGCCGCGAGATCACAACTACCTTGATTATCTAGATTAATTTTCGCGTGTGCACATCAATCCCTAAATTTACACAATAAAATTATCAATAATTAATAATACAAATATAATAATAATCCTAATAAAGTATAATACACGTAAGAATGGACGACTTTATACACAATGAAATTACCGATGAGCGAAACTTTGTTTCGTTTCGTTATTGTTGTGGTTTTCGTATTGTTCCCTTTTTTGTTCCCATTTTAATTTTGATTGCCATTATTTGTTGCTTAAATTTCGTTTAACTTTAACTAAGTGCATGGTCTCCATCGCCTCGACCCCAAAATCAAACATCGAAACTCCAAAATGCGACTAATTTAAATCATCGTTAAGTTACGGAAGTTACCTTGCGTTGCGTTCATTGGTTGGATTGGTTAGATACTTTTTGGCATAGTGGCGACCGCTAGCGCACCGGCGGCGCTTAATCCAGCGCGGGCGCCTTCATCTTGTTGACGGCGTTGGACAAATGTAGCAGCTCGGTGTTGAGCTGGTGCACGAGAGATTCCAGTTTGTCGACGGTGTCGAGCACCTCGACGCGACCGGTGTGCGGGTTGAAGCGCACCTCGAACGGTCGGGACATGGTGGACACCCAGCGACGGAACTTGTCCTTGGCGTCTTCGAAGCTTTCGGCGACGTAGTACACCGGCTGGTACTCCTGATCCTGGTAGGGTTGGACAGCGGTGCTTGCCGGTTCGAAGGGACGGTGTTCCGGTTTCTCGCTCAAAGCGTGAAGCAGTTCGCCGTAAGCACTGAGAAGACCAGCGCCGTAAGCTTTGATGGATCCGTTTTCCTTGCAGAGACCGAATTCCACCGTGAACCAGTAGACCTTTAACAAATGCAGAATATTAACATCTTTGAAAGGTAACATATGACTTTGGGCCATTTAATTCTGCTCTGATTCAATTTATGGGCGCTGAGGCAAAAATTCGAAAAGACGCAATTAACCGTGATTCCCAATGACGTTACCGCAATGGTATCACTAATTAATTATCATCCATTCATTAAAGAATTCGCATCTGATTAGAAATGTCGCAATTTCGGTGAATATGCAAAGCGCGCGGATAATTATTCAGTTCTGCGCGCGTTTCGCGAGAACACATGGTAAGTCAACGCGCAAAATGACCATGTTCGAGTTTATACTCGCCCGCTTCGATGGCGTTTGACTTCTTGTGTTTTGCAAAATCGTCCGTTTTGCGCGCGAGCGTGAGTCGGTCGCGCGTGTCACGTGCGCTTGACCATGACACGTTAATCGCAATACATTTATTTGCCAATTGCCAGCCGGCTTCGGATATTATTACCATTTAATTTCTCGCTTGTCGAGCTTATGCGGCGATTAATTCAACAGCTTTACTGTGGTTGAACGCAAATTCGATTTTGAATAAGAAGAACAAATTGAGACGAGCACGGATTAATTCGGCATCGATAGAAATTGAAGATAAAAAGTACTTACCGTAGACAATTTTTCGATTTCAGAGTCGGAAGCGCCAAGGGAAGCCAAGCCGATTTCCTGGGAGAATTGCGCGAAGCTCGGATCGGCGAGCAGTGGCATGTGACCCAACAACTCGTGAATGGAATCGCTGAAATTGAGAGAAATGTTCGGTTAATTCAGTACAAAAAGGGACACATTCAATTTGCCATGATTTTCCCCTTTTGTCGATCGCCTGCTTGAACATTTTTTTACTCAAGTGCCGTGTCGAATTTTTCGCTTCGAGTTACGAGCGGGAATAATCGGCTTGGAAGTTGGGAAAATTTAATTGCCCTCGCGATCTATGCAATTTTCACGCGACACGACAGTAACGAACGCTTATTACGCCGCGTCTAATGGCTTTTATAATTGAATCACAAGTGTTCTTTGATCGGGATCCTCTCGTGCCGTAACCGTATCAGTTTCGCCCCGACGCGACGTTGCATACAGCGTGTTTGATAACAAAGGTACTCACGGTTCGGGAGTGTGATACGGAGAGTTGATGTGACGCACGTATTGGGTGCTCTGGAAAATGCGGAAGGCGAGCGAAGCCAAGAAGTCACGGGAAGTGAGCAGACCGGCGGCCGGGCGCAAGGTGAAGCCGGTATGGGATTGCAAGAACTTCGACATATCCTCCAACTGAGGAATGCGATCGGACACGAAGATGCCGTCGTCCTCCAGCATGCGGAAGACGCGCCTGTATTCGGCGCAAGCGTGCTTCGGCATAAGATCGCGCACGGTGTTGAAGACGGCCGACCAGGTCTTATGTTCGGTCTCGGTGTAGTCGATGTGCGGAATTGGATCACCGCTAAACATAACAAATATTACATAAGCACTTGTTTGCATTCTATGTCCATGTGTGAAACTTACTACTTGTAAGCAAACGCGACCTCAGCAATGTGCTTGCGACGAGCGCGGTATTCCTTGTCGGCAAACCCGGGATGGTTCATATCAAGATCCGGTTCGTATTTGGTCATCAGATGGTTGCAGTTGTCCAGTTCGGAAGCATGACGAGGGAACCACGGGCTCTTGTTGGTAACGTTGTCTTCTCCGACCAAGGATACGTTGGTGAGAGACGAGGTTTGGCGCAAGCTCTTGATCAACTGCAGAAGGTTCTGACGGGTGAGCTCGGCATGGATGAGCACATCCAATTGAGAAGCGTCGCTCTTGGACGGGCGCGTTTCCAGGTGGTGCACCACGCCGGCGTACTTTTCAATGGACTTGAGCACGCGAGACAAAGAAGACATGCCGTCGCGAAGGCGCAAAACTAGCGCGGCTTTCTGCATGACCTTGTCACCGTCGGCACCCTCGTTGATCGCGTTTTGCAGGATGACTTCCTCCTCGGTCAAACCGGTGTCTGAGAAAAATCATAAAATCATGAATGACTTGACGACAATAGGCGCGCGGACGCGAAATTTATGGTGGTTTTACGAGTGGCTTAACGTGCACTTCCGACTCTCTCGCAGGGAAAATTATGTTCTTGAAAAAATGGGGATGGAAATCGACGACGTTGAAAGGCTTTTTCGCGTAATCGCATTTCGCCTGGAGGAAAAGTGAGTGGCTCTTAGCGCAATTATATTCATAGCCGGATATAAAAAATATACGGGGTGCTAAGTTCACATCGTCCTGCACAAATAAATTTCGAACGTTTCAACGTGTCGTCATAACACCCTGTGTGGTAAAAACTGTTGCGCAGCGCGATTGTTACGGCGCACATTTCCTTTCACTTAAAAGTGCATTTACGTACCGACGGTTACACTGTTACACTTTAGGTCAAGTTTAAGCACTTTTGCAGCAAAGAATGCGCGCCGTCCAACCGCAAAACAACTGCTATTGAATGGAGGCAAGCGCAAGAATTAAAAAAAAACGCGCGAAACATATAATCTAGAACGCTCTAAGCGACCATAAATACTTGACATTAGCTACTTTACGCTATAATGTGTCACACATGCTCCTTTACACTCTCGGTGCAAGTAAGTGAAGAAGTCGAGCTAGTCATATGAATTGCAAAAAGAAATAAAAACCGGGCAGTTACCTTCGCCTTCCTCGGTCTGCTCGGTCTTCTGCGGCTTGTCGTCGACTTCTGGTTCAAGGCTCGAGTCTAATCATGCCATACAACGACACAAAGAAAAAAAAATGGCAAATAAAAAATGCAAACAAATTATAAAAACAACATTTTAAAATCTAGAGGAAGTTGAACTGATGCCTACCGTTGGCGCGAAGACGAGCCTCGTCCAAGACGGTTTGCTTGGTTTGGGTGACGACCATGGTCTCGAAACGAGCGTCATCCACGAGGGAGCGCCTCCTGGATGGGTATCCGTTCTGAAAGGAAGACAGACGCCTTTGATCACTCTGAAATTCGACATCGGAACTCGTGCTTCCAGCAGACGGAAGCGGAAACTCGGCGTTCAACTCGCCTTCGTACAGGAAATTAGGAATTGTTCTTCGCTCCATTCATACCGTTCCGTCTACCAGCTCCATTCAAGCTTAGGCTAGGCTCCGCTGGAACGCGTAATGCAATGCAGCTTGCAGAAAAATGTATTGTTGTAGGTGAATGCAAATATGTAATAATTATAATTAATCGCGTCCGACACGGGCGCAGAGAGAAGAATTGTTAATTACGGCAAAAGGACAGGCGATCGCGCAAGCGGCAAGCGGCGACAAGGTCAAGACTTATTAATATTTCGTTCCTTCGGGGCAAACTGGCATGAATTCAGTCGGCCGCGGCATGCCTTCTATTTCATGCTCCTAATGACCATGATCTTATGTCACACGACGTCGTCGTGGCGTTTTTTTTCCACATCGAGCACGGTTTTACATTTAATGCTACATTTGTGAGTTAATTTCTTAATTATCTACCTGTCGCAGCACCCACACCGCTTTATTGGCCATTGTTGTGGGTCGTGCCGCACGTCGAATGTAGAGGTGATTAACATTTCGAATCGCGCCGGAATGCGGCAGGTCGGAATTTCGAATATGTCGCGAGTTTCGAACGAGTTTCTAATTAATTATTTGACAACGAGATACGCCGCGATAAGATGACGCGACGCCGAGCGATTAGCAGAAAAGCCAACGTTCCAGTTTTCACTCGAGGCGTTTACGTGAATGCGAAAACAGCGTCGTATGCGAATCGAGCTCAATAACATAATTTGCCGAAGAACTTACGGATCCATGAAGGCTAACAAGGGGCGACGCAATGTGTGCAAAACGCAATTTATAAACACAGAAAATAACTTCATCAACAGTATAGGGAGGTGCAATACCAATTAATGAAAATGTCAAATAATAAAATATTTTGCTGGAATATTGAATCATTTCTTCCTGAATAAAATTTTGCTAAACAGTTTATCCAAGACTAACTAACTAATTATTGTTGGGAGAAAAATCATAAAATGATTTGGGTATTTGTCGATGAATTCAATTAATTTTCAAAATAATCCCAATCAATTATTCAGTAATTTGCCGCATATCAATTAAATAGTTACCTGACTGTCAATTATAAGACCAGATTCACTTTGTATTGGAGGCATCTCACTGATCAAATTAAACAAACGATTGGAATAAAAGAATAAGTTGCTAACTGGACTGTCTCGACGAAGCGTCCGAGCTGAACTAAATCGCGACGAATTCGATTGAATTGTAAAACCATTCCCCGCCCGCTAATGTTATGCACAAAGTTGCGTGGTAAGGCAAGCCATTAGCACGCATTTTATTTTGATTCGTGGAGTGCACCGCCACAGAAGCTTATGTAATTGCCGCCGACGGTAGTCTGGCAGTGGTTTGCTGACTATTCTTGACGAATATTGCCTAGTGAAACTCGCTGCTGGTTGCCAGTAGCTAATAGTTAATTTTGCAATTGTCCGACCCTGCTTCGATGAGCTCTCGATAATGATTAAGTGCACGTTAATTAAAACTTACATTACAATGCCATTACTTGGAAACGAAGTGATTACTATTTGAGAAGTGCAATTAAACCGATTGTCATGTGCAAAATTCTAAGGAGTTTTAAACTTGTCGGTTATCTCAAGACACCGAGCATTTAAGTCACCCTCTTCGGTATTGTTTCGCACCCAGTTATTGGCATGTATTGGTAAACGTTAAACTCACCTCAATGCTGTAGGACTTCTTGATGGCAAACATCTCGCGGTTTTTCTGAGCAGCAGCGACGGCGGCCATTTTTTGCTCCTTGGTCGGTTGGGAAGGGTCGGGGTTGAGATGGGACTCTCGTAGGTGGTAGATGTACAACGGCGATGCGGGCTTCAGCCTGAAAGCTTTGCGTTTTCACTGCCGAGCGGCGAACAGGAAGGAAAAAATCCTCGAAGGTGGTTCTCGATCGTCGAGCGTACGAAGGCGAAACAGTCGGGCGGCGGGCGTCGTAAACCAGGCTGTGCGTTATCGGACCACGATTGGACTCAAACCGTCTGTCTGATAATGAACAGGTCGTTCTGGATTCTCGTGCAGATTGGACGTGCGGGTTTTCTGTTTCGCTGGCGGTCGAATCGGGATGGTTCTCAACGCACGCTGACTGTTTACTGGTACGAGAGCGGGCAAACCGTGAGTGTGAGTGCCGGCTGACGAGGGGCTTCGCGCTTAAGTAGTTGCGGCCCCCGCCAGCTCCCGCGGCGGCCGCTGCGAGCGGCGTGTGACGGCCGCAAGCGCAATCGACAGCAGCCACCAGGGGGAAGTGCTTTATCTCTCGCCATTGAACCGGCCAAATTCACAAAAATCTATTCCAACATTGTAAAATTTACAATAGTAAGGAATATTCCTAGATGGAACATACTTTTCAGTATATTCCAGGAAATTTCAGTAAGAAAAGTGAAAAATTCATTATTACCCTTGAGACAACTTTTATTTTTATTATTTAGACTAAAATAAATATCGCTATTCTAATGATTCCTCTGTATTGTTTTCCAGATTAAATTAAATTTTTGCATGCATAATGACGGTGAGTGGAGTGGTAGTCGTCGGGATCCCGGCGTTTCAAGGTCCTCGAGGATACCCGTCGGTCGAATGTGTCATCGCCACTCGCGCTCCTCGCCGCCGCGTTATTCTTGCGGTAAACTCGACCATTCGGTAATACCCAAACAAAAGAGTACACGCATGTCGCCGTTCGCCGAATTTACCAAAAACAACTGGGCAAACCGTACCGCTTCGGACTGGATTCGCGCTTCCGGAATTTTCGATTATTCAAGGACGACACTTCCTCATTTCATATCGATCAAAAGCTCGAACAGATCAATAAACTACACCAACTTTTGACCATTATTATTAAATGGTCAAAGGCAGTTTCAATCAGAATT
>JARRAA010010442.1:0-11513 GCA_030557295.1 Ecitodaemon sp. MM-2014 | reverse complement strand
TGGCTGCCCGCAATTATGACCGGCCCGACGATCAGTAACCATCCGACATTCTAGAGATAGATTACTTTGGCTCAAAAAACTGGCCGGTGGATGGTACGAAATTGTTCTCGGCGCGTTAAGCTCTTCGCCGCGAAGACAGAAATTGCGTTATTCATAAGATTACACGTTTATTGATTGTTATCTAATTTACAGGATACAATGCATGCGTAATGTGACCCAAAAAGATACGCGCACTACGGCATTCTATCGTCGACAGCCGAGTGGGTATAATACCCGCTATGATTTTCTAATATTCCCGATGTTTTCGTGCAATTTCGTTTTCGAATTGCACCCGTGAAGCGGAGCGCCCGCGCACGTCGCGGGTTAATACCGTCTGGGTTTTAGGTGGCTCCTGCTTCAAGTGAACGAGCGCATAATACGTGTGTACATAATAAACTCATACGCGCGCGCCCGTAAGAAAGATAATAAACGCGTGAATGTTTGATGCCAGCGAGCGCGGAGTGCGAGCGGTAATTGAACCGATATCGCTGAATATTTCATTTATAGCTATCGCACTGCACTGTCGCCGGCAGGCATTAACCCCGCTTCCACGGAAGGGATTTTAAGCTTATTAACTCTTTCCCTTTATTAAAGAAAACTGTCAACTTATTAATGACGCAATTTTTCTCGAGGAATCGCAAGAAGCGGATTAAGCGACTGAATAAAATATGAGGGCCGCCGAGTGCAAGTGATGAAACTTTATAAAACACGAAGAAAGTGAATTGGAAGGCGTCATTAATAATGATGCGGTAACTGAAGCAGTTTGTAAGCATGTGCTTGAATGGAAGGAGCGCTTTCAATATCTTTCAGTGCGCCAGGGCCACAATTGCAGCGGCGGAACGATCGCGGTCGTGCTGCTCTCCCGTTAAGATCATTTAATTATACCGATAATCATCGGCTGGGCGCAATCTTTTGCCACGGTTCACGGTTTATTTGCACGAGACTCTGCGCAAAGCCGGCTTGCACCTTCCAAGTGCATCGGAATGAAAATGAAATTTCAGCGGCGGGAAGGATAAATTAGTCGGCGAAAAAATTCTCCTCGCATTTTTGCGAATATTGGTCCAGTCGCCCTGTAGTACGCGATATTAGAAACCATCATTTCTTCGATTTAAATAACGCAGAAGTGAGTATTGATGGAACGATTCGTCGAGGCGGGAAAAGGGAATCGGAGTGCACAAATGAAATGAAAAGGAAGGCGAATTCGGGCCTGCGGAAGCGGCGGGAGGAGATCTCAAGCATTTTCGGCGAATTGAAAAATTTAATTAAAAAGCCAGGCCAGTAATAGGCGGCGGATGGAATGTTGCAAATGTGCGCATAAATGTGCCAACTTTTTCTGCAAAGATATGTTATCGTCTATTATTATGCAGCTGCATGTTTGCGCGTTTTAGAACGTTAAATATTTAATCGTTGGGATCAAATAAGGGCGCATCCTTGTTTGATTAGATAATTTGATAAAAGCCGTCAAGAGCGTGCGTTTCTCGCGCGGGAAATCTAACTGTAACAGTTGACGGAAATTTGTTTCGGGATAAAGAATCAAAGCATGACATTGCATATCTCCGGCTGCCTTTCAGCGCGAGATTCGCGCGTCCCTCGTCCTGTTGCATCTTTCGCGGAAATCCAGCGCAATTTGCATTTAACGTTTTACAATCCGGCTGAAATTTCTCGACATTTGGCTGCAAAACGACGCAACAAAGCGAGCCTAGCACCACCACCGTCGCCTCGGTAGCAGTATAATACCAATTTCGTTCTGCCCTTTTACGAAGCGATCCGTCGGTTTGACTACTGCGAGGAGCACCAATGCTTCACGCTCTTCTTCAATTTTCCGTGTTATTTTTCCGACGAATCCGAAGCACCACCAAGCCATCGCGTTCGCAATCTTGAAAATTATGCCCGGGTTGGCAAACATGTCCGAATGTCGAAATTCGAATCGCGTTTGAGACTCTCGGTCGCTACAGATTCGTAACTTATGACTTATGGCGAGAGAATAAAGGAAAGGTGTGGCAAGGTTAATTGCGTTTTCGATTCGGTTTAAAAGTGCGGGAGTAGTTTCTTGATCGGTGAAATTCTCCGACGTGATCGAGGCGAAATCGGCGCAAGGTTGTAAGCCGTTCATCTCTGCGCGGCTTTGATCGAAATTAAATAAATATTTGAACTGCAACCGTTCCCCATGCCCGTTACAATCACCGAGCAATGCAACGCTCGTTTCATGCGATTTTCTTGGTTTTTTTTTTCTTCCCGTAAATGGGAAACGCGTCGGCGCATTTTCCAAACGCGGTGCACGCCAACAGTAAACGAAATCGTTACATCTAACTCTTCGAGAGCTAGAAGCTTAAAACTTTAAAGGTCCTGACGTCTCCTAGTTAACACGACTGCGCACGGACTTGTTACTTGCGTAACCTTGGACGGTCGTTTCGCGCATACGTTTCTATCTAATTGTAAATGCCGTGAGCGCATGACGAATGATTTCATTTTTGAACGCGGCATGCAATAACGAACAGAATACGAGTAGCTGCTACCTTATCTGAGCGTAATTCTCGGCATTTTGAACTTGAATTTTGCACCTTAACAGCCGTGAAGCATAACTAGTTGTGTTTAGAAAGCATTCGACTCCCACGACTCCGTAGCTCGAAGTAAAAGTGAATATTAACATTGAAACTGGGAAGTTTCAGTGATTGTGGAAGGACGTGAATGTCGCGCATTATTACTGGCTGACCCGGTTGTAAATCCTTGTCGAAAGTGGTCGAAGGAGAATTATTCGTCGGGCGTAATGTAATAACGTAATAACGCAATAAAATCTTTGGGATATATTATATAAGGGTAGGTTTCGGTCCATCGCCTCCAACGGCCGTAACGTGTCGGCGCTACCACGGGCGCTAGTGGAAAGTCGTAAAGCAATTATTACCGGTCGTTTTTAGAGCTACCAGGAACTCTACTAGGAACCTGTGGAACATTATGGGCTTTCCACAAAAATTGTTCTCTTCAATGAGAATTTCTCTAGCGTTGCCGGATTTCGGCCAATCATTTCGAAACCATGCCTCCTTCGAAGAGCACATTGATTAAAGAAACCAATACCCCTTGTAAGTGGTCTTTAATTTGACAATAATTTAAACGCGCGCGTCCCGAAGGGACGATTAAAAATTAGGCGTCATTAGCCGCGCGCCGAAAAACATGCGAATTTCCAACTCGCGTCGTAATTAATCACCGAGGATTAACGCTCGAGGAGACTTCAATGGCACGCACGATAAGCGGGCGACCAAGGCATCGCCGGCCACCCAAACGGCGAGGCGGCGCGCCGGACAAGGCGGACGCGAATTTAAATAAATAACTCGCGGCTTAATCGCAGGTGACAAGAGTCGTTTAACAACAAGAAGCGCGGCCCCCGGCCGAGCGATGCGTGCGCCTGCATCCAGCGCGCTCATTTCGGGGCCTATTATTTCGTCGGCACCGCCTAAATGTTTAAATTTCGTTTATTGCCGCTACGACGGCGCGCGCCGACGACCCGCCGGTTCTTTCCGCGCCGCTCCTCGAGCTGCAGCGTGCACGAAAGCGCGGAGCGGACGCGATTTGGATTGCAAATTAATTACACCGAGTCGTACTACCCAGAAGGACCACTTTGCATGTTTAAAAGAACAAATAAAAACCAACTCTACACGCTGCTACACGAAAAACTTACGACATCCGGGGTGTCCTGGCTCGTCTAGTGATAAACTGCTCTACCTGTGAGGGCTGAATCGTAGGCCCAGAGATAAATAATGAGTTTATAAGCTTCGGAGTTTAACACCTCCGCAAGGCCATCCCCGTTCCGCGTTTAACAATTCGAGACGCGGGAGCTGCGCGCAACAGGGTGGCTGGAAAAATGTCCGCAGTCATTCTCGCTTCCAAAAACGATTACCGGCGGAGTCAGTAGCTCCGGCAAAAAGTCGCCGAAGAAGCCTGAAAATTCCATTCACCGCGCACGGCATAAAACTAGAGGATGCTTCACATTCTATTAAGCGCTAATGCACAAAAGCACCGCCACACAAGAAGCTCTCCGGCGAAGGAGCAGCTACCTGATTTTATTACGAAGCCCGATTAAAGCTCCGCAGATTAAAAAAGTGTAAATGAGCTAAAATCTTATCCAAGACGTGTTTAGCTCCTGTTCTAGATTAGGCACTGATTTGGTAAACTTTATCGCGTCGTCACCTGCACCTGAAAACATTAAAACAGCAAGGGTTCCAGGGAATGAGAAACAATTATTTTCAAATAAAAAAAGAATCGTGTTTTATTTAGTTCACAATGGTTCCTTTGCGATAGACAAGAGTTCTCTTCTCCTACGCCATTCTCAACTATAATTGTTAATAATAATATTTACATATAAACAGTCTTCAATAATATTCATTATTTCATTATCTCCTTCGTACATATATATATAATCGTCGTTTAAGATAGATACAAATCTATATTTACAAAATGCTCCTTATAACATAGTGACTAATAAGCGCGTTTCCATATCATCCTTCATCTTAATCGTCGTCATTAATACAATTTAACAATGTGTCTAATATTCAATATAATGGCGCAACGTTCGATGCCGAAATCGGTTTAAATAAATAAATATGCCTAGGAGATATTTACAAATTATTAGTTATGTACATCATGATTATGAGAAACGTAGCTGGTTGAGTTTTGCCGAATTTCCGAAGTGCGTGAAACACAAATCGCTTACACTAGTGACATTTAAACGTTACGTAGTTGCGTTATGCCGTCCGAATGTTCCTTACCGTACTAATTAAGTGAATAACAGCCTTTATAGTTTTTAACGTTCCGATTACAAATTGTCAATTAAACGAAGTACGTTCGCGTCTGCGGTTGGGTGTCTGGAATGGTCGAGTACACGTGATGCGGATCGCGACAAGGTGGATATTGCGAGTACTGCGGCGGCCGGTTGTCAATTGATACGTAACTATGGTTCAGTTGATCCGATCCGTAGTGCTGACTGCTGGTGCTGGACGCACCCTCATCCTCGGTGCTGCGCGCGGACTCGCCGGACACGTAGGTGCTCTGGGTGGGCGTCGGTGTCAGCGCGGAGTGCACCCCCGGCATGGTGTTGTATTTGAACCACGCTTCCGGCGCGGTCGGGGCTGGCGTGTAGCGCGCATTCGTTTTGCATCTGATTTCCGCCGGCTTCTTGTTGCGTCGGACCGAGCGCATGTTGACGTCCGGCATGGCGAAGCGCAGCTTCTCCCAGAAGCGGCGCTCGCCCCATCGGGTCACGGTGCACGCGCGTAGCAGGTCGCGTAACTCGGGATCCATGGGCTCCAATGGGTCGCCACTTAGTATGCACACGAGCTTGTGGCGGTGGCCGGTGCGCAAAGCGGCCTGGAGCGCGGCGCGGAAGTCGGGGCGAGTCCATTCGTTGCACAAAAGTTTCGGCGAC
The DNA here is from genome assembly GCA_030557295.1 of Ecitodaemon sp. MM-2014. Classification (NCBI taxonomy): domain Eukaryota; kingdom Metazoa; phylum Arthropoda; class Insecta; order Coleoptera; family Staphylinidae; genus Ecitodaemon; species Ecitodaemon sp. MM-2014. The sequence continues at coordinate 6,058 of JARRAA010010442.1, read as the reverse complement.
ACCACAAAGACGACGCGACGCGAGGCGTCCGCGGCACCGATCATAGCGTCGGCGAGGTAGGACGCACCGCCCATCAGATGCAGATCGCGATAGTGCAGACACATGGCGAAGCCGGCCTGTTCCAATTCGGAGGCGATGTATCTGGCGGCGAAGTCCTCGTCTTTGTGACTGTACACCACGTAGCAATCGTAGAGACGATCTTTGTCTTCGCTGTCGTGCGCGGTGGTGCTATCGTGGAAAAGGCGAATCCCGTACCGCGAATGCGCCCACAATCTCACATCCTGCCTGTATACGAATGCGATGGCAGCCAGCAAGCACACGACGATCACGGCGATGAGCGTGGCGGCCAAGAGGGGCACGTACGTGCCACCCAGCAGAGGGTTGTTCTTAAAGATCTGCTCGCGTTGAATCACAGAGGTGGCGACGGCGTTCGCCGTGTTGTCGCATCGACGGATCACCTCGGCGAGCGTCTCGGCGTTGTTATCGGAGCAGTACATTCGCGACGCGTCGCCGCCTGTGGCGCGCAGCCACGCTTCCAGCCGCCCCACGGAGTTACAATCGCACGACCACTTGTTGCCGTCGAGCGTGACGCGCGGCGGAGCGCCCGTCTCGGTGTCGGCCGCCAATTGCTGCCACGGCGTAAAGTCGACGATTTTGTTCTCGTCCAGCTTCAGCACCTCCAATTTGCGCAGCTTGCCGAAGGTGTTGTTGCCGACGAACGCGATCTCGTTGTGGTCCAGATACAGTTCGTTGAGGCGCTCCAGCTGATCGAACTCGTACCCGCGCAATTCCTCGAGGTGATTGTTCTCCATGTGCAGGACTTTCAACGACTTCACGCCATTGAACGTGCGATTGTGCACGTGCACGATGTTGCTGTTGTTCAAGAAGAGCACTTCGAGTTTCTTCTTGCCAATAAATACGTGACTGCCCAGCTCGCCCAGGTTGTTTCCGTCCAGGTAGATTTCGGTCGCGTCCATCGGAATCTTCTCCGGCACGGCGGTGTAGCCGGCGTTGCTGCAATCGACGACGTTGGAAGACCACGTGTGGTCGTGGAAGCAGCTACAGTTCGTCGGGCACGTCATCTCGCAATCGCACGCATCATATTCGCAGCAGTGACAAAGTGCAAAACAGTGTGTCGTATACGGACACAAAAACTGCGAGGGTTTCAGTTCTAGGAGCGGTTGAGGCGGGGCACCCCTAGAATGCGCCAACTCGCAGGTCACGCTATCCAAGTCGAGAACTTGCGGGTACTGTCTTAGATTACTTAAGTGATTGATCCTCAACAACCATTCCATCGTGCAATCGCAATAAAATGGATTTCCGCCAATGTAAAACTGCGGTAGATCTTTGTTGTCAGGCACTGGCGCAAGATTCAAAGCAGCCAGATCCAAATATTTAATCTCGTTACCGTACAATACAACTTTTTCCAAATGTTGTTTGGTGCTGAACGTGCCCGGCTTCACGCTCGAGATGCGGTTGTTATTAAGGAAGAGCGTCTCGACGCTGTCGGGGATGGAATTGGCCGATACCTCTGTGATGTGGTTAAAGCTCACGTCCAACATTTTGATTCTCAACTTGTAGTAGACGTCGTAATAATTTCCTAGTTCGGGAATTTCGTTATCGTGCATATCGAGCCACTCGAGACTGGTCGGCAAATGGCTGAAGTCGAACCAGGCGAGATTGTTGGAAGAAACGTTGAGCCATCCTAGGCTTTTCAGATTGGTAAAAACTCCGCTGATATCGGTAAGTTCGTTGGAGTCCAATCGGATGGCGCGCAACAGCGGATTGCTCGCGAATGCGCTCTGTTCCACGTACTTGATACGGTTGGAAGCCAAATTCAGCACTTGCAGCTCTGGTAGCGTGGAGAATGCATCCCTGGAAATGTTCACGATGTGATTGTCCACCAAGCGCAGGCCATAAACGGAAATCAGTCCCTCAAAGGACGAATTCTTCACGGTTTCGATGCGGTTCTTGCCAAGGTCGAGCGTCCGCAGATTCGTCAATTTGCCCAAGCCTTCCGGAACGCCACCCAACAAGTTACCGTTCAGTACTAATTCTTGCAGGTTGGTCACGTTTTCGAACGCATTAGGATGGATCTGTTCGATGTGGTTGGCATCTAGGAACAATTGATTCAGCGCATACATGCCGGCGAAGAATTGCGAGTCCACCTTGGAAATGCGATTATGCGAGAGCGTCAGAGTGTGCAGGTTTTTCAGCTCGGCGAAAGCTCCCTCCGCAATGAAACTGATCGTGTTGTGTTCCAAGTTGAGATACTGCAGGGTGTACAAGTCGTGGAATAGACTCGCGTCAATGCGCGTTAGTTGATTATGCGCCAAATGCAGGGACACTAAGCGAATCAGTCCGGAGAAGGTATCTCGGTTAACCCACTGACTGGACAGCTCGTTGCGCGATAAGTCCAGAACCTGCAGCTTGTCGAGACCCTCTAATAATCCTGGGGCGAGCACGGTTAGCGTGTTATTCTGCAAGTACAGCGAGCGCAATTCCCGAGAAGACTGGAAGAGTTCTGGAGGCAGGGCAACCAAGCAATTGCTGGACATGTTCAGATACTGCATGGCATTCAGCCCGACGAACGCGCGGTCGCCAAGGGTGGAGATTGCGTTGCCTTGCAAATGCAACTGTTTAAGCGCACGCAGTCCACTAAATCCATTGTCGGGCAACGTGATAATGTCGTTATCGCTCAAATCTAATATCTCCAGGCCGCCAACGCACGCGTGTCCCGGGGCGAGGGGACCATTGCCCCAGTCGGAGAATCCCAGCGACGCAACCTCCTGAAGTTTGTTGCGCGTCAAGTTGAGATGCGCCAGGCTGAAGAGCGGGCAGAACAAGTCCGCGGGCGCGCTCCAAATGTTGTTGTCGGCAAGATCCAGGCTGCGAAGTTCGGCCATGCCGCGGAAACTCTCCGAGTGCAGCTCAAGCGTCATCGCCGACCAGTCGGAGTTGTGCGACCGCAGCGAGAGCCGCTTCAGATGTCGCACGCTGGCGAGGCCGGCGGCTGGAATGTGGCGGATCTTGCAGTACTCGACGGCCAAGTCTTTAAGGCGGCGGAATTTGGAGAGGAAGCCGGCGCCGTTGCGCGAGGAAGAGTCGATGGTGCTCTCGAAGAAGAGCACGTCGCTGCACTCCAGCTTCATCGCGGTGACGCGATCGGCCTGCGTTTGAGTGATGTTAGCCAACAACGCGTCCGCACTGTCGATCGTCCTGATCTGGCAGGAGAGCACGCGCTCTTCCTGCATTTCCGCGTCCAAGGCCGTTTGCCATTCGCATCCGCGTGGCACGTCCTCAAAGGACGTCAGCGTTCTGCTCTCCACGGCCACGCACAAACTAATCACTAACAACCAAATCATGATGGTCACAGTCTTTGGAATCACAAACAAAGTCACACCACCATCGATCTGCAGTCTTTGTAAAAGTTAGCTCAACTTAACGCATCGTTATCCAAACGCGATTCGACTAAAACTTGTCGTTAACACCCACAACTTGAACTTTTCTCTTGCGTGTACGTCGTGAACGCGCTGCTCTCGAGTCGTTGTCGAGCACGTCCACTCTCTGCGACTGCCAGAGCGTAACTGCCAGTACCGCCGGCCGATCGCACGTTGGTTTCGGAAACTTGGGATCCCCCGTCGCTTGGCTCGGCCAGTCTTTCTCTCTTGCACGCGAGCTTTGCAAGCACGCTATAGTACGAAAGCTTGCCGCGCGGCGTGCGGCGTGGAGTTGCGATGGTCATGGCTCCTCCTTTTCCGACTCCCACCCCTAGCGTAACGCTTCGTGCATATTCAGATACAGGACAGCCGCGCTGCACCGCGAGCGTCGTGTTTACAATGTTGCTCGCCGAATGTTTAACTTTTCCGACGGCGCGCGAGCGCTAAACCAACAGATTAATTAATACAATAGCTGCACAAACCCCGACGAGAGTTCCAGAGTCAAGAGTCGAAAAACCATAAACGCTTTCTTAATTAAATTCATTAAGGCGCGCGCGACACTGCCCAATTACGGCCGGCCGGCTGCTGGATCAAACCAGTTCCGCGCTCTTTCAAACGTAGCCCCTAGGAAATTTCTAAAGCTTGCACCACATGACTTTCATATAAAATCGATACGCATCAAAGTTGAAGTATGCCGATGTGTGGACTGCACGTCAACTATGCCTCCAGTTATGCAGTAATCCTATTAGGATCTAATGAGCTCCCGATCAAGCTCACCAGTTATTTCTTCCCCGATCTTTGCGCGCCCAACTTTCGGATCGCTTCCGAGAATCTCCGCCGAGTAACCGTAACTTTCGTCGCACAAGAATTTCAGCAATAAAATAATTTACAACCGCAGATGGCTAGCCAACTACGAGGATGACTTTCAGGGTAACTTTCAGTTCCGTCCAGACCAGACGCTTCATGCAGCGCGATGCTTCCTATTCATGCTGCGAAGATACCTAGAGCATAATGCGTAATGTAACCCCAATTTTATTGCGCCCATTTATGAAACATTCTCGAGTCTGGGAGTCAATGAAAGGAAGCCAATTTAGAGAAAGCGATTGTGGTGACTTCTTGGGCAGGGTTCTAAGCACATTTGAGGATTTCGAACAAATTGTGATTTACAACCCCCTTCGTTCGAAGACTACTTCTAGCCACAAATTGTAAATCAAAACTTAGAGCATGCTGAAACTTCTCGACACGGACAACTGGCGTGGCTCAACCTAAAGTTCAACGTTTTTGTTCTATTCCACGAATTTCTTGTGATATTTGCCTGACGATTTGATACACCGTAAAAAAATTATTTGCGGCTGGTAAAATTTATTTGTCTTGTTTGTTATTTATGCAACAAAAGTTTTACAGTTCTTGACCATACTGCTCGGGGGAGGTTTTTGTCTTGGCGATTTCTGTGAAGTTCGAACGTGGTTAAATATGAATTAAACCAAGACTGCAATAAACAATTCTTTAGCACGGTCCAACGATTTGTGGCTGGGATTTTGTGGTCAGGAGTGGCCAAACAGCAGCGCAAATTGCTTCTTATAAAAATGTGTGCAAACAAAATATTTCGGAGAAATTAACGCTTTAATTTTCGTGATGCACCAAACGATTATTGAATTAGTTGCAGTCAACCGTGAACATAAATAGATGGAAATTTATGATAAAGATTGCTTACAGTCTTTTAGAATGGTGATAAAACTTGTTTATTGATACTTTATCAAATGTTTTTATGAATCTACGTGACTTTTTATTGAGACAATTTGCATAGGATTGAATTTATTATTGTAAGTTGTACAGTAATGTCTAATATACATATTAATCACTTTATTATAGTTGTAATAAAATAATCAATTCAATTTGTAACTGCATTTTAGAAGTATAATTTAAAAGTATAAGCAAATATTGTCGTGACTAGGATATTTTAATATCCAACGGTCATGCAGAGCCATCTATCGGGAACATTTTACGATCCATGCTGCAACGCCAGTAAAATTTATTTGGCATGTTTACCATTTTACAACAACAGTTTAATGCTTCTTGAATATATTGCACGAAAGAATATTTATCGATGCGATTTCTTTGAAATTTAAATGTGTCCAAATTTGAATTAAACCAAGGCAGCAATGGACCATTTATAGCACGGTCTAATAATTTGTGGCTGGAATTTTATGGCCAAAATTGGCCAAACACCGGCGTAACTGGCTTTTTATAAAAATATCTGTATACAAAATGTTTCGGAGAAATTACCGCTTTAATTCCGGTGATGTTTGGACTTCAAACTGTTGTTAAATTGTTGCAGTCAACTGTGTGATTGTAAATAGATGTACGTTTATGATAAAATTATTATTTTCTGTTTGAAAGTGAAGATAAAACACGTTTGTTGATACTTTATCAAATGTTTTTATAAATGGACGTGATTTTTATTGAAATAATTTGAGTAAAATTCAATTGAATCTTTTATGTTGTACAGTAATGACTCATATTAATTAATCACCAAGTTGTAATAACATAGTCAATACAATTTGTAACAGCACATTAGAAATATAATTTTGTGCAAATATGCGACCAAAGTTTTATGC